>JARPSG010000005.1:34833706-35101433 GCA_029955605.1 Quercus engelmannii
CACACGCGCAGAGCATGCAGGGGAGCTGAACAGTCATGCCAGCTGGAGCACTACAAGACAAAAATCCAGACTGGCCACTCAGTTAGCTCGCAGCTTGAACTCGTGACTCAGTCAAGTCGCGAGGTCAAGTCGCCAGCCAACCCTGTTTTGTAAAAACTGACTCTTTGCATTCCATTCTCACACCAGTATAAATACCTCTCATTCCCACAAAATATGTGTGGCTATTCAGAAAGAAAAACCCTAAGAGTGGTTTCTTCAAAACACACACCCAATTAGAGAGAGCTACTCATTCTTAGAAAGAAATCTTTGTAGTCTCTACTTATTCTCTCTCTCATTGTCATACCTATTGAGAGGAGATTTCTATCCAAATACTACCCACACCCATTTAGAGTGTTGAGTGTTTTTGGAGCTTTGGGAACCATTGGAAGATGCCAAGGATGGCAGATGCTATGGATTATAGCGGAATCTAGTAAGTTAGAAAAGAAAAAGGTTCGGCGCAACCTCGTTGGAGCAAGAAGTTTGGAGGGCTTAGGTACATCGGGTAGATTAGGCTTGGAGGGTCTATTGTTGTTCATGTATCTCAACTACATTTTTTAGTGAATTATTGACCGCTTGGAGGGCGGCGGAGAGGTTTTACGTCAAGGGCTTCGGTTTCCTCTTCGATAACACATCGTGTGTTGTCCTTGTGTTTGCATCTCTCTTCCCTTTATCTTTGCCTTTTATTTTCTGCTGTGGATGTGTTTTTTAATTGGCTTAGATTGTTTACCAATTTTGTATTAAACTTTTGTTCATTTTCCGCACACTAGTTGTTTGACATAAAGCTTGAATTGGTTATTTTGTAATTGGGGGTCTAAACGTTCAAGGGTGTTTTATACACATATTTGAACTTTCAATTGGTATCAGAGCGGGTACACTTATTGTGGTTTAAATACCTAAGTGTGATCATTAACCCCTTGTGTTTATTTGCCATGGATTGTGCTTTGTATGCCTCTTTGTATGATTTGGTTGGTGATGAATGTAACATGCCACGTGTTTGTGAAAATGCCTCTATGAGTGTTAATCCTCATAAGTGTGATGACATGTTATTTGAATCTATGGGTGTTGTTGACAAAATCTTGAAGAAAATGCTAAGAAGTTTCAAAAGAATTTGATCAAGTTATTTTGTGAAAAGGATGATTTGATTGCTAAGCTCAATGAATCCAACAAATTGGTTGAGAAATATAAAAAACTTGCTGAAATTTCTCTTGAAAAGCTGAAAGAGTTTGAATGTTTGAATAAGGACTTGGATGCTAAACTTGTTTTGTTTAACAAACTTGTTGATGATCTTAAATGTGAAAATGAATCTCTTAAGATGCATGCCAAGTGTTTGATTGCTGAACCTATTGTTAAAAAGGATGAAAATATTTGTTACAATCATGTTGTGGTACCCGATTTTGTATCTAGTGTGTGTTCTACCTTAAAGGACAAATCGGTGTACATTCCTCCACATAAAAGAAATCAAAAGGTGGAGAGAAAGGCTGTTAAGTCAAAGCCTTCGTTTAGGTCTCAACCTAAGATTTTGAATGGATCTAAATTTGTTCCAACTTGCCACCATTGCAGTGTGATTGGTCATATAAGACCTCAATGTCATAAGTTGAAGAGGGAACAAAACCATGTTGCTAGATCCCTTCCCAAAAAGCCTAGTGGACCTAAACACATTGTTTGTCACCATTGTGGTGCCTTTGATCATCTAAGACCTCAATGCTCTAAGTTTAATGCTTTTAAAAGAATCAAAAGAAAAGAGAAATTTGAGGTTTTTGGAAATTGTGCTAAAAAGAGTAAACCAGTTTTGAGTGAAAATAGCATGTTGTTAAAAAAAATGTTTATTGCTCTTAACTCCTTGACTATGTGCATCTCCAGTTCTCATTCTTCCAACCTTCGTCTCACTTCTCTTGAGACACTCATTCCAAACAATCGTTCCGTTTGAACGAGGAAGGGTTCCTATGGTTGAGCTTTTGCTCTTTTGGTCCTTGATCTAATTCTTTCGATCTTTGTAGGACCCTTCATGCATTAAATGTCATATCTTCATGTATTTTGTGCATCTTGCATTTATTTGTATGCATTGTTTTGTTTTTTATCTTACTTTTATATTTCAATTTTGTGTGAGTAAAAAAAAAAAATCCAAAACCACATAAAAAGTGATAAATTCAAAAAGTTTGATCTTATATATTTGAGCACATATCACATGTGAGTTTGGCCTTGTACCTTTGTACAAATGGCTTTGTGCATTTACGAACTTAGCTTATTATTTTTGTACTTATATCTTTGTGGGAAAAATCTTGATATCTTTGTGTGATTGTTGTAAATCGATCTTCAAGCTTGTCATGAATGATTAGTCAATAGTCATGTTGGTTTTGATACATGCGTAGACTTGTGATTATATCTCTTCCCACTTTTTTAGTTTTATTGCTTAAAAAGCCCAATAAATGTAAATCTCAAAATGAAAAGAGATAATGAGTTACAAAAACTGTCGCACATACTAGTATTCGATTAGGAAAAAGGGAAAGCGACTTATATGAAAATGTATGATGCCAAAAAAGCCAAAGGCTTGTTCATCAAATTGAAATATCACAAATTTCAGGCATCAATCTCAAAAATGAGATGTATGGCTCAAAATGAGTTGTATTGATTCAAAATGATCAAATAATATGAATTGTAAGAAGCCAAATGAAAAGCTTTAATTTTATGTAATCATTTTCTTATGAGAGGTCATATATGTTCATTTCTATAATTGAGATAGACCACTTGACTTAGTACTAGTTGTGTATGACTTGATTGAATTGAACATTGAAACTTCACTCTAGACTAAGGACTATTCCACATTTGATACACACACACTACACACATGCCTAATGTTTAATGAATGTCTTATTCATTTGTTAGATTGTACTTGTCTAAATGTGATGTGTGTGTGCTCAATTATATATGGTTCAATCCAAAAAAAATTTTGATCATTTTATATGTTTTTGGAAGTGATTTTATCACTTTTTGTGTTCATGTTTAGTGTTTACTTTGTTTTTCATTGTTTAAACATGTTCTGTATTGAAAAAACAGGTGTCAGAGTTTTTTACGACTCAGTTGGCGACTCGCCAGTCACGAAACCCCAATCGCGAGTTCATCTAGAAGCTTTTGGCGACTCACTCGCGGGGTTCTCGCGACTCACTTGCGAAAATTTTCGTGACTAAACCTTGCGACTCACCCAGTCGCGAAACGCCCAGAAATAGCTTTTTAAAGGGCTTTTTGTGGGAAAACTATTTTAAACCTCTCCCATCCTCTCTTAAACCCCTCTTTCACTATTTTTACATCTAAACCCAATTAATTTGAATGGTTTTTCATTCCATTAACATCTCTAAGGTAATTATAAACTCTTTTCATTGATTTTGATCCTTAAATTATGTTTTAGAGAGTATTGTGCTCTTGGTTGGGATTTTTATCATAGGAGTTGGGAAAACTTATTTTTTTGTCAAATTTCTTCATGGGATTGGTTTCTTTTGTTGATTTGTATTGGATGTTGGACCCTTATGGTAGAAATAACATGTATTAAGGGTAGATTTCATGATGTTCATGCATTGTTTCACATTATTGTTTATAGTATGCATGCTAGGTGTTTGATAAAATGCCTCTTAGACATTTTCTCGCTTGTTTGGACTCCGATAAGTACCAAACTTTGGGGTTTCTCATGTTTCCTCATTAGGAACATGTTTGGCTCATTGGTTGTGTATTTAACACACCTTACCCCACATGTGCATTTTTCATGCATTGATCATGCATTGCACTTAGCCACCTCTTGTACACACTTTTGATACCCTTGTCATGCATTGGTCTAGACCTTGCTTCTTCATCCTAGCATGTCATGTTTACCTTATGCTCTGTAGCATTTTACTTTGTCTTTGATTTGAGCTTCATTTTCTCATTCATCTCACACCCCTCATGCATCATTATCATTGTTCGTTCCTTCATCTCTTGCCCTTGTTTCTCCTTGACCCTTTGTCTATTCCTGACAAAAATGGGGAGAGTATACTCTAGAGAGTATACCGGAGTGTTTTGTCATTTCTATATGACTCTTGTGCACATCCTTAGGGGAAGAAATTCTATTTCTCATGCACATTTGTAGGGGGAGAGATATTCCATAACTAAGGGGGAGAAGACATTGAGATCATAAGAAAACTTGGTTTTGTTTGTTTTCTTGCTGGCTTTATGGTGCTTTGAGTTATACTTTGTGGTTTTCATTGCATCATGTTTTTGTTTTGGACATGCACATATCCCTATGTTATTGTGCTCCATTGAATGCATGTTCGGATGATCATTTGCTTTGCTATGTGATCATTGTAATCATTTCTATATGACTGTTTTGGTGTATGATCAAGTTGCTCACATGTTTCACATCATGTTTACTTGATCGCAATTTACTTGTTACATTATACTTGTCATTTTATTACTTGCTTTACCTTGAGAGTCTAATGTGTTTTGTACAAGTGTTTCAGTTTACAAGTATATATGTTCCAAGTGCATCATAGCTTCTCATCATTCTGAAGGGGAGAAATTTTAAGCACTTTTAGTTTATATTGTTTAAGTTTATATTCAGTATTTTGTGCTTTGTACCCATGTTGCTTTTGTAAGTTTTTAGGGTTATGTTTTTATTTTATCTGTAGGCTTTATGGTCTGTACCACGCTTTATGCAGCTTTTTTATACTTTGTTTAAATCAGTACTTCTATCTAAATGTCATGCATTTTCTTTTAAGTACTGTCACTCTTGTGCCTTTGTAGGATTGTTCCTAGATGCATATACTTGATGTATTATGCATTGGTTGAGTGTTGGGCATACAAGTAACTTGATTTGTTCTTGTTAGATTATATGTTCAAGTGTTCATTCCAAGTGTGAATGAGCATTGTGTTCACTACCTTGTAGTGATTATTTGGTTGATCAAGTCATGGTTTGTCTCTTAACTCCATCTTTGCTTGATCGCATATTGCCTGTTTCATATGCATTTCATGCTTTTCTGCATACAATGATCATGGTGTATTGTTGTGTTTCAAGAGTTTCATGTTCATATGATTCAAGAGTTTCACAGCTTCTAGATTTAGGTGTGAGTGAGTTTTGCTATTGTTTCCAAACTCACGTTTAAGTCTAGAGTCTGTTTTAGGATGTTACATCACGGAATAGCCAAAGGGGGAGATTGTAAGGTTGAATTTAATCAACCATGTGTTGGCTTTATTTCATGACAAATTTGTTTGTAATACAGAACTTACAAACCCAATATTTAGGTGGGAATCATGTAAGGGTAGTATGTAAGAAAGTGTGAAGAAATGCTCAAGACTGTGCAGTGAAGCAGGGGCTCGCGGCTGAATCTTGCGAGAGGCTCGCGGCTTGCAAGCCGCCAAAAGTTACACACGCGCAGAGCATGCAGGGGAGCTGAACAGTCATGTCAGCTGGAGCACTACAGGACAAAAATCCAGACTGGCCACTCAGTTAGCTCGCGGCTTGAACTCGCGACTCAGTCAAGTTGCGAGGTCAAGTTGCCAGCCAACCCTATTTTGGAAAAACTGACTCTTTGCATTCCATTCTCACACCAGTATAAATACCCCTCATTCCCACAAAATATGTGTGGCTATTCAGAAAGAAAAACCCTAAGAGTGGTTTCTTCAAAACACCCACCCAATTAGAGAGAGCTACTCATTCTTAGAGAGAAATCTTTATAGTCTCTACTCATTCCCTCTCTCATTGTCATACCTATTGAGAGGAGATTTCTATCCAAACACTACCCACACCCATTTAGAGTGTTGAGTGTTTTTGGAGCTTTGGGAACCATTGGAAGATGCCAAGGATGGCGGATGCTATGGATTATAGCGAAATCCGGTAAGCTAGAAAAGAAAAAGATTCGGCGCAACCTCGTTGGAGCAAGAAGCTTGAAGGGCTTAGGTACATCGGATAGATTAGGCTTGGAGGGTCTATTGCTGTTCATGTATCCCAACTACATTTTCTAGTGGATTATTGACCGCTTGGAGGGTGGCAGAGAGGTTTTACGCCGAGGGCTTCGGTTTCCTCTTCGATAACACATCGTGTGTTGTCCTTGTGTTTGCATATCTCTTCCCTTTATCTTTGCCTTTTATTTTCTGCTGTGGATGTGTTTTTTAATTGGCTTAGATTGTTTACCAATTCTGTATTAAGTTTTTGTTCATTTTCCACACACTAGTTGGGAGTCTAAACGTTCAAGGGTGTTTTATACACATATTTAAACTTTCAAAAGGAAAAAATGCTACATTGGGGTTGAAATGTCTATGGAGAGCAATATCGCCTACGTGACAGTAGGCGATATCAACATCTCTAGGAACGCCAAAGGCTGCTCTAAAATCAGCTAAGGCTGCCTTAGACGCAAGGAGATGAGAATATCCCATGCCTAAATTCTAGAATGAAGAAAAATTGAAAGAAAAGGGAGGAGTAAAGAGAACTTACTTTGGGCTCTAAGGAGTGATTTGGAATGAAGTGTTTTACGCACAAGAGGAATATTGTAACACCCCAACCTAATTGCATAATTAATTTTATGGGTTTATATGCTTGTTATTATTTTAATTAATTTAAGTGCATAAAGCTTTGATATTGTGATATTTTAAAACATATATACTCTTTTTAATGTTATGGAAATGAATTTATGAAGGTAAAGATATATATATATATATATATATATATATATGCAAAGTTATATTATTCTTTGTGCCTTTCTAGAATATAGAATTATTGGGGGGGGGGGGTGAAAAGTATAAATGTTAAAAGTTGAAAAAGTGGGTTGTGATCTTTTCTTTCCCTAGCAATACACGTGCCCCCACCCCAAAGTCAATTCCCTTATCTTTTCTTTTGTTGTACTAGAAGCTTCTTGCTTCATCTCTTTTGCTCTTTCTTTTCTCTTTCATTTGCTCTTACACGGCTACACCTCTCCCTCACTCCCTCACCGAAAATCATAGACATCTCTCTCTAAGAAGAAATTAAGAGCCTAACATTAAGGTTTTAGTTTCTAAGTTTGCGGGTAAGTAATTAAAACCTCATTTGATTTTAGGTATGTTGATAGTATAATTGTTTTGTTTATTTTCTCTTCTTTATTCTTTAATCTGATTTTAGAGGCTGAACTTGTGATTCTGTTTTAGAGATTTGAAAGTTTGATGATATTGTGATCAATTGTATGCTTATTAAGATATTTTAATATGTATAGTATAGGTATAAAAATTCCCAAATGAAATGAAGGCCAATTGCTTTTAGTTGATGATTTTGTAAGAACATATGCTGAAATTGTCACTGTGACAGATTTGAGCATGCTACCTTGTATGATTTTTAATAAATCATGGTTTTATGCTTGAACTCTGAAATTTTTATGGTATATACTAGACATACAGGGAAGTCATTCTGTATAAGTTTATATATTAGGAAGAGTTTTTCAATAATAATTTTTGGTCTTTCATTTAGGTGACTAGAACGAGAACACGAACACTTGAGCTCCTCTTGTACAATCTCTCGCGTATTTTATTTTCAAGTAAGGGATAAGTTATATGGGCATTTGGTAAGTCATGAGGTTATTTTAAAGTATATGATGCATTAAAAGGTTTTTTATTAGAGATATGGCATATAATCATGTTTCAGATAAAGATATGTTCGTGAGCTTTCGAAAACTTATGTATATGATTTGAACATATTGATGCTATTATTAATTCTACGAACATGATGTTTAAAGAAAAGAATGAAAATGCTATTATTATGAAAGGTTATGCAAACTATGAATTTTAGTATGATATATAAGTAAGAAATGTTTTGGGTTATGTTCTCTAGTAATCTAAGCTCAATTAAAGCATGTATTGAGGATGGTGGTTCGTCCGCGCTCAATTAAAGTATGTATTGAGGATGGTGGCTCATCCGCGCTCAATTAAAGTATGAATTAAGGATGGCGTTTCGTCCGCACTTAATCAAAGTATTATTGAGGATGGCGGTGCGTCCGCACTCAATCAAAGTATGTACAGAGGATGGCGGTGCGTTTGCGCTCGATCAAAGTATAAGTAAATGTTAATATTAAAATGTTAAGTTTTATAACTATGAAAGTTATAATAATTTATGAGAAGAAGTTTATAAATGAAATGATTATTTTATATGATTTTAAAGAGTTAATATAATGTTTAGTGACTTTGTAAGAAATGAGAGGAATTTAGTCTGAAGGATTTTGTAGTATTAATCTGATAAGGAAAATGAAAACAATTATTTCCCTATGAAAAATGTGTAAGTTGTTATTATGAATAGTATAAAATATTATGCATGAAAAAATGTTCTCCTATTTGTATATCCATAAAATATTTGATTTACATGCATTCTTATTAAAGGCCCATGGAGCTTAAAACCTTACTAGGCTTCACAGCTCATCTTATTATATTTCAGTACACAGGTTCTTCCTAGAAGTAGCGAGAGTATTAGAGGTGGCAGGGATTCTGTGATTCTCGTTTGTTAGAATGTAGATTTTTTTTGTTGTATAGTAGTTTAGCTCTTTCGTTGTATATGAGGAATCAAGATGTACTTTATCCTTTTAGCACAGATGTAATTTGGAACCTTAGTTTGTTTTGAACCTCAGTTGTATGTCTTTGGGGTTAGGTTTGTAATAAGAGTTTTGCTAAAACGTTTAGTTATGTAATATTTACACGTATACCTTAAGTTTCAGCTAAGTGGCAATCTTGCAAAGTTCGAATGAAATGAATTTTCAAGGTTTTCACCATTTTTGTATATTATGGCTTTTATGCAAGAAATAGGCAGGAATACAAGAAAATATTCTTATTAAACACCTTCAATTTAGGTTGGTTCGTGTTAGTATTGAGGTAAACTTGATATTAACATGTCGGTTATGTTCTAAATTCTGAAGTACAGGTTTGGGTCGTGACAAATATGCTTGGCAGAGAGGAAATCGAAGGAAAGAAGATGCAAAGAGTGAAATGAACAAACTATGAGAATTATTTATAGGAGTGAAGGCATTTAATGAAAAAGGCGGGAAAAACCCTTCTGGATTTCACCTGTAATTGCCACACGCGTGAACTCAGGCTCCGAACTGTCAGATTATGACGATGGTTAGATATGACAAGCAAGCGTAGTGCTTCTTTTGAGAAAGCATTAATGGCTATCTCTTCCTTTTAGTAGCTGACGGTTGGGCTTCCTGAGGAGTTATCAGCACCACGCGGATTGTCCTTGATTCGCTCTCGGTAGCTGAGCACGATTCGAAGGGGGGCTATTGTATAGGCACCCGGGCCTAGGGACCAGGCCTTGCAACCTAGCCCAACCCCCATCCCCATTTCGAACCCTTAGCCTCAACCGGGACACCTTAGGACCCAGTTTGGATCCAAGAGCTAAAACAAGACCACGCTAGCTTGAATACCTCAAGCGAACCCCCCGATCTCTTCTGACCTGGTCGGGGAGAGCTATTGCTCGGAGACACCCTGCATTTGGCTATCTGGTAATGCCTTTGAGAACATCGCTGCCGAATAGGCTTCTGAAGGTGGGAATCAGTTCCAATGCCACTTCCACCTTCCCAACGGAGCTTCCACTTTGAGATGATGGAATTGAACCCCCATTCGCACTAGTAAGGGGGAGTAATCATAGCTCCTCCGCTTATCCTAGCCTATAAATAGGAGAAGAGAATGAGAAAAAGGGGGTTGGCAATTCTGGAGAGAACATTAAGAGAAGAGAGCAGTCATTCTAAGGGAGAAAGGGAAAAACTCTGTGAGTTAGGGAGAGGGATTTGAGGAAATAGGAGGGTATTTGGGCTGCCGGGCATAGATCCACCCATAATAGGAAACCCAAAGCTCACAATACAAATAAATTGTGAGCCCAGGTAGAGACTGAGCCCAATAGTCATATTTTGGGTACACACAACAGGGGTGTATGATCTTGCATTCAATGAGTCCTTTATCAATATCTACATTGCCTCACGCTTGCAGAAACAATGGTATAATGGTAAGGTTCACCTAGGATTTACAATTCTTCTTGCAACTGGTTTCCTTTGGATCTTAACTTTTTCTTTAAAAAATACTTTAATGAAGTATAAAATAACTATTTTTTTTTTTTTCTGATAATAAAATTTGTGAATAGATTTGAGCTTTATTTATACAAAGATTAAAATGATTAGGTTATACGTATACAATGTCATTTCAAATCCATGATATCACAAAATTTTTTTAACAAAATATCCAAAACCCAAAGTCATGCAGTAAATTCATATGTAGCTATTTTATTTATACTAGAAATTATTCTTGAAATCCATTAATTTTAAATCCTCAAATTAATCCATATGCAACAAATGGTAACTTTTCTTTTGTATGAATATTGATATTTGATACATAGCTAGTGCTCAACCACAGGGGGAAAATTAATGTATGCCTAAGCTTTGATTTTATTAAATTTGCAACAGTTTTGGGCAACCACGATTACATGGGCGATGTAGAGGCACAATTGAGTCCCATCCTGACGAAGATGGACCACAGATGGCTTTGCTTGAGATCTTTCATTGTCAATGCAGGTATTGAATTTTTTGCTTATTAATTAGAATGAAAAAATGATCTATTTGTGATATTAATGTCATAGAATTAGAGATGGATAAGAATACAATCATACATATTTTACATTCTCATTGTTTGGATGTGTTTATTCTGAAATGTGATTTGTAAGGTGAAATATGTTTTTTTTTTTTTAAAAAATAGAATACTAAGTATTTGACACACACACAGACGAAAAATGTTAGTACTACTTTTGCACCAATACATAATGTAAGGACGAAAAATATCATGGTTAAATACCACTTATTTTCTTAAATAAATAAAACCACCTACATATTTACAAAATATGCTTCATTATTTTTATATCTACCTCATACGTATTGGGATCATCTTTGTTATTTTTTCTTGAATTTTAAAGTTTACTCGGTAAGGGTAACTATGTTATATACAACATCATATAAGTGTTACAAATAGTTACTTAAAAATAAAGCAATTTTTTGGATTTCCATTTTACAGGATTTGTGGAGTTTTTCTTTGTGGATACTACTCCATTCGTGAATGACTACTTTACTGACCCAAAGGAGCATACCTATAATTGGAAAGGCATTTTGCCACAATAGGAATGTCTTTCAAACCTCTTAGAGGTAACCTAAGTGAAAGTTCAAATAATGTAAAAACACCCTTGAACGTTTAGACCCTCCAATTTACAAATTACCAATTCAAGCTTTATATCAAACAATTAATGTGCGGAACATGAAATAAAAGCTTAATACAGAATTAGTAAACACTCTAAGCCAATTAAAATCACATCCACAATAGAAAATAAAAGGCAAAAATAAAGGGAAGAGAGATGCAAACACAAGGACAACACACGATGTGTTATCGAAGAGGAAACCGAAGCCCTTGGTGTAAAACCTCTCCGCCGCCCTCCAAGCAGTAAACAATTCACTAGAAAATGTAGTTGGGATATATGAACAGCAATAGACCCTCCAAGCCTAATCTACCCAGTGTACCTAAGCCCTCCAAGCTTCTTGCTCCAACGAGGTTGCGCCGAACCTATTTCTTTTCTAACTTCCTGGATTCCGCTACTTGACCATAGCATCAACCAATGTAAATTGGTTCCTTCCTAACAGCTTCCCAGAACACCAAACAGCCCTCTCACAGTAATGGATATAGTGAGAAAAGGTTTTGGTAAAATGTCTTTTAAGGATTTAACAATGGAGAGGAAGAGAGTTGAGGAATTTGAAGTCTCTTATGTAAAGATTATGGATGAATCAATCTTGTTTTACTCTAGGGTTTCTCTCTCAAAATTCTCTCTGGAAGCTCTCATTCTTTCATGGGTATAAGGAGTATTTATACTAGAGTGAGAATGGAATGTGAAACGTCAGGTTTTTTAAAACAGGGCTAGCTCGCGGCTTGGCCTCGCGACTTGACTGAGTCGCGAGATCCAGCCGCGAGATAACAGAACAGCCAGTTGTCCTATTTTGTCCTATAGTGCTCCAGCTAGCATGACGCTTCAACTTTTGGCATACTTGGCACGTGTGCTGCTTCTGGTGGCTTGCAGTCGCGAGATCCAACCGCGAGACTCTATTTTCTTGCACACTCTTGAGCATTCAACACTTTATCTCACTCACTACCCTTACAACAAACCCACCTAAATATAGGGTTACTAATTGCTGAAATACAAGCAAATTTGACACGGAATAAAGCCAACAAGATGGTTGATTAAATTCAACCTTACACTAAGATTCTTCTCATCAGGTTTTTTTTTTTTTTTTTTTTCTTTTTTGGAGAAAGGAGAAGGGAAAGCCACAAACCTACCTCAAAATCCATGTGCACACATATATTTTAGTTGATAATTTCATAGCCAAACATACGTGTGCACATATATATATATATATATATATATATATATATATATAAATATATATGATGTAAATTAATAAATATTCCGGACAACCCATACTCTTTCATCTTTAATAATCAATATTATCTTACAAATGGTATATATTGAAAATGCAAAACTTTTTTTTTTTTTAATTTGTTAATGTGAGTGTCCAGAACTGTTCGAGCACTTGCTTATTCTCCAAGTGTGTGTTACAATTCTTGCATTTCACACACATTAGGTAATTAATGGAGGAATCCCTAAGGGTCTCTCCAAGATATTAGTTAGGAACTTGAACCAAAGACCTCAACCACACTTAGTGCTTCACTTGAACTTCCTTATATATTGGCACACGAAGGTAATCAACAGTTTTGATTTTGGTTTTGCAATAGGATGTGGATTCAGCATTGAGGGATTCCACTGCAAAATGGAAGATTGTGAAAAGTGCTGGGCAGCATGGTATCACTATAGAGCTTGAAGAGCAGCTTCTCCCAATCCTTCAGGTAATAGACTAATAGTAGTAAATATATTCTAATTAGTTAAGTTTCCAAATTCCAATCATATAATTTTTTGGTAAAAGATTATTGTAATTGAAGTAACAATTTCCTAAATCCATTAATGTATTTTCAGGCAAATAATATTGATTTGTACGTAAATGGGCATGACCGCTGCTTGGAACACATTTGTGGCACTGACAGGTTAGTATTATTATTATGTGTGAAAATAATTCATAGAATTTAGTTTTACTTAAACGGCTAACTAATAAAATGGTTCTTATGGCAGCCAAATTCAATTTCTAACAAGCGGAGTTGGCTCTAAGGCATGGAGGGGTGATATTAGGGAGTGGAACCCTGAGGAATTGAAGCTATATTATGATGGACAAGGTTTTATGTCAATGAAAATTACTCAAACCCATGTGGATATTGTGTTCTATGATGTTTTTGGTAATGTTTTGCACAAATGGGGCATCTCCAAAGACCATGACGCTGCCGAATTATGAAGAGAAATATATGCTAGCAGTACCATGGACAAAAAGCTCCACTTGTCCAAGAGAGAGATCGAGGGTAAAAAAAGAGGAAGCATAAATATACATGTTCACTAGGTAAAGTCTGTTAACTACCAAAAAATGGCATTTTTTTTTCTTCCATTCTACTCAATTACTAGCCGTATCAAAGTTAAAACAATGCATACACTTCATTAATGTGGAAGAGTATCAACTTAAAGAATATGACATTTGTAATATTATAATTTATTATAAGGTAAAATTGGAGCCTTAGTGGGGTAGATTAAGTGGTTGATGTTTGAATCAAAGACACTGAAAAGAGTAGTACTAGACATGGAATGAAGGCACCAGCCTCGGTTATTTCTTAGCATTACACATTGCAAATTAAGGGTTTGTTTAGGATCCACTTATTTTGCTGAAACTAAAAACTTTTTGCTGAAAGTACTGTAGATAAAAGTAAAAGTTAGCTAAAATAGTATAATGAAATCCATGAATAGTACCAAAAAGTGCAGTTAGACTTATGAATAATAACAAAAATAAGCTGAATAGTAAAATAAGTTGGCTTTTTAAATTGGAGCCAAACGCACACTAAAGAGAAAGAAACAAGGGTGGTTGTGTTTATTAAATAAATGTTCGGTGAATTGAAAAGCTTGGTAATGCTTCAACTTCAAGGAGCTTCCTGGTTTTTCTTATTTTGGAGGCAGCTTGGAGGCTTTGAAAGAAGAGGTAGTGACTGGTGAGGCCTTGTTAGTGTTATCTTTTTGATAAACTAGTGAGGCCTTGTTAGTGTTGTCACTAAGAGATATATGTATAACATCCATATGTTGCTTTTACACCAAGAGGAAGAGAGGGGGTGAAAGGGAAGGCAATTTTTTTTACTGTGGTTATATACATATATTTGAAGGAGGATGAGGAAGAGAGATTCAATGTCAGTGCAAATTACTCAAGCTGGTGTTGATATTGCATTCTATGATATTTCTGGCAGAGTTTTGCACAAGTGGGGGACAACCAAACAGCTCTACTCTACCATCTAGAGAAGTTTCACTGCAAAGAAGAAAGGCTTAAGATCTATAATATATGCAAAAATATGAAGCTTAGCCCTCTACTGGGGTCTTAAGAAATAAGAAAGATTATTATGTATTGGTATTATTATAAAAGCAAAAAAAAGTAGGAGGCTTGGGGGATATCAAATATGTATTATATTAGAAACTTCTTTTGCCGATTGTTTGTTGGGAGATATATTACAAAAGCAAGGAAAAGGAAGGATGAAGAGGAAGATATCTATTAATCTATGGTATTCATTTTATGCTTTCAAACCTATGTAATCTATATCAATGAAGTTTGTAGTTTAAAAACATCTGTTTGGTCTTGGTTCAAAGAGTTCTCAACCACTGGTCAATCCTAAAAATCAGTTCCATATCACAAATTGTCTTAGAACTGCACTGAAAAACCTAGAGTAATTCATTACACGATATTTAAGTAATGGAACTCTTTTTGAGTGCTACAACCATAGAGAGTTGAAGTGTTTAAAGAGAAAATCTTTACTACTAAGTTTTGTGGTGAGATTGTATTTACTTCTTGAGATTTATTTGTTATATCTCCAATTTATTGTGAACTCAAGTTTGGCATAAACTTAAGAGGTGTAATCTGTATTTTCATAATGGATTTTTTCGGATTTATCCCGTGGTTTTTCCCTCTACAGTATTAAAGGGGTTTTCATGTAAGATTTTATGTCCTTGTGTGGTTGTGTTTTTATAGTGCTTGCTAAGAATTTGTTTCCGTGTGTATATATATATATATTGTTATTACTTGGTAGTCATTTATTTTAGTTTACACAGACATTGAGAGGGTTTTTTCCCCTGCAATTCACATTAAGCCCGTAATATTTATTTTAATTTACACAGAGACATTGAGGGTGTTTTTCCCCCTACAATTCACATTAAGCCCATAATCTTTTGTTACTCTCAAGTTGCTAGAGAGTGAAGCTATTGACCCCATGTTCATAAACAAGTGGTAAACTTTAAATTTGCTTTTGCTTAGGTAAAGAAAGGAGTTGTTTTAGTCATGATTAAGGATAAATGTTGACTAAACTTGATTGACTTCACTTTCTAAAATAAGTCGACCCTAGGAAAGCTGATTACTGTCATAAAACTTGTCAGAAACCAACCAATGGAACAACATGCTTTTATGGGGGAAAAGGATTCACCTGCGACTTTAGCAACATAGAGACAGGCTTCCATTTGTGTAAATGTAGCTAGCATATGACTCGTGTGTAAATACAAGTTACAATCTAATTTTAATATGGGTACTATAACGGCGGGTTTTAGTTCTTAAGCCCAAAAGATGAATGAGTTAAAGCCCAAAGAGCCCAATACAATGAATTTGTAGAGAGTGGGCTTAAAAGCTAGACTTCAATGGATCCTAGAACACGTGCCATGGGTCAAAGACAGTAAGAAAGTAAAGAAGAACTAGTTTTATGTAAAGAAAACCTTCCTTGGTGAAATCCGAGGAGAGTGATCCTGCAAAAATATTTCTTTTGGACTTGAATATTTTTACAGTTCTTGTTGCTACAGTGTTTTCTCCCCCTCTTCTTCTCCCCCTATCCCTGGAGGGTCTCCTACATTATATATCTCCCTTTAGATGATCTTGGTCTTCTATTTGTTGATCATTCAAGCCGCTACTTAAGTGCTTGTCCCATTAGACATCTTCCCAAACCCCTTGTGAGTGCGGCAGCTAAGGCAGCATTGTTCAGGGGTCTTCTCCACATAAATGTAGTCAGGAGGTTTGGTGGGATGCGTTAAATGTGGTGGCAGCCACCAATCCCTCAGTCACGTCAGTACTAATCCCTTCTCCAAAGTTCTTTCTCTACAGTACGACTTCCCCTGACAATGCATTATTGATGTTGCCTTACTGTCCAAGGGTGTGGCCTCCTCGGCATGATAATGGCCTTCCTCGGCCACAGGTATGACACGTGGCATAATTACCTTACTGGAATTCTTGTACCCTACAGGTACAGTTATGAGTGCCTTAAGGGCACAAGTTAAGGATTAATAAATACATAATTATGAGATATAATACACATTTCTCAAAGAAAAGAAAACATTTATTAATGTTTCATCTAGTTACACAATTTTACTTAGGGCTGTCCACGGGTTGGTCCAGGTTGAGTTTATGCCCAACCCGGAACCGACTCGACGGAGTCGGGTTTTGGAAAAACTCACCCGTCACCGACTGTCGGAGTAAACGGGTCGGGCAGATCAGACTTCAACGGGTGAGCGGACGGGTCGGTCGGAGTCAAATATCTGAGAAAATGGCAAATAAAGGGCGAGGAAACTGCGAGAAAAGGTGAAAAAAACCCAGATCCGGCGAAAATCTCATTGGAATCTATGAGATTTCGCTAGATTCGCTCAAAATTTCATCAGATCTACGTGAAAAAGCGCCTGAATTCGGATTTTTTGGCCGAGATCTGGGTTTTTTATCATTGGAATCTGGGTTTTTATCTCCAAAATCTGGAATTTTCTCGTCGGAATCTGGATTTCTCGCCGAATTATGGGTTTTCGCCGGTCGATTTAGGTTTTTCGGGTTTTTGGGGAAAGAAACCGAAACCGACCCACCGAAGTCGGTTTCTGGTGGAGAAAATCTGCCGCCAACCGCCAGAGTAGGTCGGGTCAGCCGGTTTCGGGTCGGTTCCAGTCGGGTATCTGGGTGGGTCGGGTCACCAGATATGTTTGGACAGCCCTAATTTTACTGAAGTTATATGTGTTTTTTTTTTTTTTTTATTATTAAATATATGCGTACACGTGAAGGACTATGAAATGAGTCACGATAATTAGGCACACAGCTTTTATTTAGGCACTAATTTTCTTTACCTTGAGCTTTTAGGGTAGGACAAGTACTCCTCATGAGTCATGACACAGACCTCCATTTAAATTGAGTGGTGTATTAATAGACCTCCATTTAAGTATCTGTATGCCAAAAGGGAACCTTTATTTCTCGTATATCTCCTACGTTTCATTTGAACAAAGACTTCCATTAATTAACTTCTAATGTGGTATTGAGAAGTGTTACGTTCACAACATTTTTACAATAAATTATAAATGATAGATTGTTATTGGTTCTTGTTAGAATTCATAACTTAGATTACTTTTTTGTCCACCCATAACCACCCATAACAATATGCTATTTAGGATATATTGTAAAATTTTTGTAAACATAGCATTTTCTTAAATTCTCCCCTTTTAATCAAATTGACATGAGTATATGACCAAATAAACATGGCACGTATTTTTTTTTTCCTTTTATATACATAAATACGATCAGATTTGAATTTATGATGGTAATACACCAATTTATATATTTTCATCTCCTTAAGGCATGCTGGTTTCTTAATTGTATGAGTCACTTTTTTCTGCTATTTTTAAAAAATTTATTTGATGGAAACTCTTTTAGTTCCAATAATTTTTTTTTTTTTTATTTTAGTTTCTTTACGTTTTTCTCCCTATATATAATATATGTGCTATTCATATCCTTCAAACATATTAACCCAGACAGGTATATATATATATGTGTCTTTTTATTTATTTTTTTATTTTTTAAATATTCAACAATTGAGGTCATTCCTTGACCCAGCCCAATGTTACTTGTAACAGCATCTTATCCTTCATTGGTTCCTTGCTTCTAGTAATAGCAACAACTATTCCTTCTTTCCCCATTAAAGAATCCACTCAACTGGGTATGTGCCGTACCACCTATAGAGAAGCCCGTAATTAAAAACTACCATTATGAGATTGGACCAGCCAAACTACGGTTCATTTACACATACGCAGATAAGAGTGAGAGTTTAAAAAAAAAAAAATTGATAATAATGTTTATCTAATGGTTTAATTCTTGAATATACAACACAGATTTTAAATTTCTTTACCCACTACTTTTTCTTTTGAAAATACTAAATAATATCTATGATTATATTTTTTCTTTTGTTTCGTAGAAAGGACCGTAGCAATATTTCATTTTGAAGGAAATCGGACACGTGCATCATTGAAGTTTCTGAGTAATTCTTTACGCAAATACCAATATTTACTCCCTTGTTATAATCTAGATTTTTTTTTTCTTTTTTGACTCGTATTGCATACGTTGCACGTCTTCTTAACTCCTAAGCTATAAAGGGAACGTTGGTTCACCAAAGCTACCATTTTTTTTTCTCATTCCAAGCATTGCAACCATGGTTTCTCCCTCTCACAATTCCATGATTTTCTTTCTTTTCTTTACTGCAAATCTTTGGCTATGCTTTGTTCCTTCCACGGCGGAGCTTAAGCGTTTTGAACACCCCGTGAAAGCTGATGGGTCTCTAAGCTTTTTGGTCGTTGGAGATTGGGGAAGAAAAGGACTCTACAACCAATCCCTTGTTGCTACTCAGGTCATTATACAATATTCTCCTCTTCTTTTTTAGAGCTCTTACATCAATTACTTTGATTTATCTGCTTAAAAATTCTCTAATTGATATATTTAAACTCCCAAAAACCATGCTTATCTTCATGTCAACATGCATGTGTATGTGTATTTACATATGCACTTTTTTTCTTAAATCTTTTTGGCACTTTGATAATAGTATGTACATGTAGTGTTGTAAAAGCCAAATAAAACTAGATTAATCAATATATAAGTAGTTCTCTGTCTAGTTGGATAGAACTGTCAGGTACCGACATATTTGATGTCTTTGTTTGCTAAAAACAAAACAAAACAAAATAATGTGTTTAGATACACGTAGCTCTATATCTATTGCATTGTTTGCTCTCTATTGTACAACACGAGAATTAGAATTCAAATCCTCCTCTCCTCCTCAATGCTATAAATATTGAATTAAATAAACACAAAATGTAATAGGATGTTTTCTATTAAGAGATTAAAAGAATTCATGCATTATCCATGACCGCAACCTTATTAATAGATTCAAGTGTTTTTTGCAGAATACGTAAGCTATTAAGTATTAACTAAGAGTAGGTTTTATACGTAGGGAAATTAGTAATAATATCTGTTAGTACTTAATATTAATAAACTAGTGGGTTCTAGTTAGCTCAACCGATAAAGTGTTTGATGGTTAAATAAGAGATCTGGGACTTAATCCCCGCCTATACCAAAAACCACACAGTGTTTTGGTTTGATAATAAAAAACTATCATCGGAAACGGACGTTATAGGTTGAAAATCTCTAAAAAAAATATATTAATTTGAGTAAACAAGCTTTATATCTATCTATACTATCTATAAGAGGATTTCTCTCTTTGGACTGAACTTTTATATAGTTTAGAAATACCCGCAAACCTTAGTTTAACAGGGCAAAAAACTTGAGAACAATCTGATAAAAATATATCTCTATTTCCATTTAAAATGCTTACAAAATAGGACACTCTCCTACTAATTCCTAATTCATACCTTCAAAACAAACTTATCAAAAAAAAATTTAAAAGGAAAATTACTACACTAAACGAAAAAAAGAGTATCATTACATGCGCAAAATACGTGCAAAGAGGCTAGTTATCATATACTAATGAAGATGCTTCCCTTAGCATTGATCAGCTAATGCCGTGAAATAACTACACTCCCAAAGGATATTCGATATAATATACGGATATTTCTTTTTCTTTTCTTTTTTTCCTTCCTTTTGATCATGATTCTTGTGGAGAACTAAAGCCCACGTCATTAAACTATGGTAGACTACGATGTTTCAGAGGGCAATTTCCTTGCACAAAGCACAATCCAAATTGATCCTCGGAAAATACACCACAAATCCTCATCACCCACTAACGAATTTTTTTTTGGTATCTATGCCAATTTCACATCAATTCTTCTCTTCACACTTTTAATCTGCGCATAAAATAAGGGATTAAACTTCTTAACAATGGTTCTTTCTAGAGAAAAGAGAAATAGATTATGATTTTTAGCCTTTTAGGAATCAATTTCTCCTTTTCTAAAAGGAAACAAACTTTTTTTTGTAAATTTACGTAGAATTATGCTTGCATTGCTAACACTTTTCTTCGTTTTTCTTTTCTTTTTTCTTTTTTGAGAATCAGGAGTCACTTTCATCTGAAACAAATAATTGATGGATACATCAAATAATAATAATAATAATAATAATTGATGGATGCAAGTTAAATAAGTATTCAATAAAGACCTTTTTGCAAATTCTTTCCCTTTGGTAATAGTCAAAGTGGTAACATGAATATTACAGATTTTATTGTCGTGAAATTTTCAAATTGATATGTTAATTTTAAAACATAACATAAAAAAGTAATTAAAAAATTATTTATTATATTGTTGATGTGTCATTAATTATATTTATTATTATAACAATATTTAAATATTTTATAGTAAAATTAGTAGTAATTTTTGCATTTCCACCAAGTACTGACTGATCATACAATGGTAAAACATCTTAATATCATTCTGCCAGTTCATGTCAGCATATGCATTGATTCCCCTTGATTGAAATATTTTGTGGAAACTTCAGAGGAGTTTGGACAATTTTGCTTTCACATTTGGTATACTCACACATGCATCCTCCAATGACTAAGCAACTACATGTGAAGATTATTACCAAAAAAAAAAAAAACTGCATGTGAAGACCGATCATTCTGATCTTTTTTCTTCTTTAGACAAAATTCTTCTAGGCTTTATCCCAATCATTTTTTTTTTTTTTTTTTTTTTGGACGAAAGCCCATTCCTCCGACTTCCTTGGGTGCATAAAGCTTGTCCCAACTAAGCCAAGTCATTTTTCTCTCATCATGTTTTTGACCCCACCAAAAATTACGAATCATGCTAGTCAATTCATCACAGAGAGAATTTGGGAGTTTAAAGCAACTTATTGTGTATGTAGGAATAGCTTGAGCTATTGCCTTAATCAACACCTCCTTGCCTGCCTTAGACAAAAAATTTTCTTTTCACCCTAACAATTTTTTACTAAGCTTTTCTTTCATTGCATTAAAAGAATTCCTCTTATTCCTCCCCACAAGAGACAGCAAACCCAAATATTTTTCATGCTAACGAATAACCTGTGCTCCGAATCTATTCTTTATCTCCTCTTGAACCTCCCTGGAAGTGTTACTACTAAAGAATAGAGATGTTTTAGCTCTATTCAATTGTTGATTGGAGGCATTCTCATAAACAGCAAGGATTCTTTGTAAAGTGATACATTCTTCAATGGAGGCTTTACCAAAAATAATACTATCATCTGCAAAGAAAATGTGTGATAGTGTGGGACTACCTCTGCAAACCGATATGCCTTCCAACTCCCCGTTTTCTACTGATTTCTGAATCAAAGCAGATAAACCCTCTGCACATAAGAGAAATACATAAGGTGATAAAGGATCTCCTTGCCTTATTCCCCTTGTTGGTATAATATGCCCTCTAGGTTTCTCATTGATCCTTATTGAGTAAGATACAGAGGTGACACACTACATTATCAGTTTTCTCCATTTTTCCTAAAAACCCAATTTCTCCATAATTTTTTCAAGGCATACTCATTCCACTCTATCATAGGCCTTACTCATATCTAATTTTAGTGTCATCTCCCCTTTCTTTCCACTTCTCTTCTGATTAATGTAATGCATAGTCTCAAAAGCCACAAAGACATTATCAGTAATTAACCTTCCATGCACAAAAGCACTTTGGGTGTCACTGATAATTGATGGCAAAATTTTCTTTAGTCTATTTGCAATTACCTTTATATTTTCTTTAGTCTATTTTTCTTTACATTTTTTCTTTTTTATGGCCAAAAGGGTTTAAGCTGCACATTAATAATATTCTTAGAGATGTAGCTTCAAAAGGATAAAAAATAGCTAGTTGTAAACACTATCTGATCTCTAAATTATTAGTTTTGAAACCAATATAAAAAGAAGGGTCCAGTTAATATATTCCTTTAATCATTCATTTTAAAAAACATTTTATGAGAAGTTGATAAAATTGTCAAAAAAATTATTTTTTCATTTTCTTATAAAAAAATTCTTAAGGGAATACAATATTAAAACCCTATAAAGAAAATGGCACCTATTATTAAGTGATAAAAACGTACAGTGAAGTTGAGGAAACAAATTGTGGAAAATTGTACTTGAAATTCTAAAGTTGCCTGTGGCCTAAAAAATTTAATTACGCACTAAACTTTTCCACACAAAACATTATGAAAAATGCATGGTTTACTGAACTTTGTAGTTTGTACAGCTTCTTTTATCTATTTATATAAGCAATTAATTTTTTTTTTTTTTTTTCCAATTCCTAAATTTGTAGATGGGAGTAGTAGGGGAGAAACTGGACATAGACTTTGTGATATCGACTGGGGATAATTTCTACGAAGATGGATTGACAGGGGTGTCTGATCCAGCATTCAATGAGTCCTTTATCAATATCTACACTGCCCCAAGCTTGCAGAAACAATGGTATAATGGTAAGGTTCGCCTAGCTAGCTAGGATTTATAGTTAATTATTCTTGCAACTGGTTCCTTTGAATCTTAACTTTTTCTTTAAAATACTTTAATGAAGCATAAAATAAAAATTCCTTTTCTGATAATAAAATTTGTGAATAGATTTGAGTTTTATTAATACAAAGATTTAAAGTGATTAGGTACACAATGTCATTTCAAATCCATGATATCACAATTTTTTTTTAACAAAATCTCCAAAACTACCCAAAGTCAGTAAATTTATATGTAGCTATTTATAATAGCAATTATTCTTCAAATCCCTTCATTTCAAATCCTCAAATCCATATGCAACAAATGGTAACTTTTATTTTGTATGAATATTGATATTTGATACATTGCTAGTGCTATAAGCCAGGGTAGAATTAAGTTTTTTTCATATTAAATTTGCAACAGTTCTGGGAAACCACGACTACAGGGGCGATGTAGAGGCACAATTGAGTCCCATCCTCACGAAGATGGACCACAGATGGCTTTGCTTGAGATCTTTCATTGTGAATGCAGGTATTCAATTTTTTGCTTATTAATTAGAATGAAAAATTCATCTATTTGTGATATTAATTTCTTGGAGAGATCCAGTCATAAAACTAGAGATGGATAGGAATACAATCATACATGATCTCACATTCTCGTTGTTTGGATATGTTTATTCTGAAATGTGATTTGTAAGGTGAAATATATGTTAGTGCTACTTTTGCACCGATACATATATAATGTAAGAACGAAAAATATAATGGTTAAATACCGCCTACATTTTCTAACCTTTTCTTAAATAATAATAATAATAAACTACTTGGATCGTCCTTTTTTTTTTTGTTGGGGAGGGGGGGGGGGGGTGAATATTTATTGTTATTTTTTGGATTTATACAACATCATATATATATATATATATATATATATATATATACATGTTACAAACACTTACTTAAAAATAAAACAATTTTTTGGATTTCCATTTGACAGGATTTGTGGAATTTTTCTTTGTGGACACAACTCCATTCGTGAATGAATACTTTACTGACCCAAAGGAGAGCACCTATGACTGGAAAGGTATTTTGCCACGCCAGGAATATCTTTCAAACCTCTTGGAGGTAACCTAAGATTCTTTTCTCATTGGTGTTTTTTTTTTTTTTTTTTTCCTTTTTTTTTTTTGGAGGAAAAGGAGAAGGGGGAGGAATAGCTAAAGCATTACATATCACTTATAAAGCTAGCATCCACGTGCACACATATATTCTCGTTGATAATTTCATAGCTTTTTTTTTTTTTTTTTTGAGGATCAGATAATTTCATAGCTAGATATACATGTGCACACATATTACATATATATGATGTAAATTAGTAAATATTTTGGAGAACCCATACTCCCTCATCTCTAATAATCAATATTATCTTACAAATGGTATATATTGAAAATGCAAAACCTTTTTTTAATTTGTTAATGTGAGTGTCCAGAACTCTTCGAGCACTTGTTTATTGTTCATGTTTGTGTGTGTAATCCTTACATTTTATACACACTTAAGTGATTATATAGAGGAATCCTAGGAGTCTCCCCAAGATATTGGGTAGAGATTTGAACCAAAGACCTCAACCATGACTTGAACCTCCTTATGTATTGGCATACGAAGCAAGGTAATCAATAGTTCGATTTTGGTTTTGCAATAGGATGTGGATTCAGCATTGAGGGATTCCACGGCAAAATGGAAGATTGTGGTCGGTCACCATACAATCAAAAGTGCTGCGCAGCATGGTATCACTATAGAGCTTGAAGAGCAGCTTCTCCCAATCCTTCAGGTAATAGACTAATATTAATAGTAAATATATTCTAATTAGTTAAGTTTCCAATAAAATCGTACAATTTTTTGGTAAAAGATTATTGTAATTGAAGTAACAATTTCCTAAATCCATTGTATTTTCAGGCAAATAATATTGATTTGTACGTAAATGGGCATGACCACTGCTTGGAACACATTAGTAGCACTAACAGGTTAGTATTATTACTATGTGTGAAAATAATTCATAGAATTTAGTTTTACTTTTAACAGCTAATTAATAAAATTGTTCTTGTGGCAGCCAAATTCAATTTCTAACAAGTGGAGGTGGCTCTAAGGCATGGAGGGGTGATATTAGGGAGTGGAACCCCGAGGAATTGAAGCTATATTATGATGGACAAGGTTTTATGTCAATGCAAATTACTCAAACCCATGTGGATATTGTGTTCTATGATGTTTTTGGCAATGTTTTGCACAAATGGGGCATCTCCAAAGACCATGACGCTGCCGAATTATAAAGAGAAATATATGCTAGCAGTACCATGGACAAAAAGCTCCACTTGTCCAAGAGAGAGATCGAGGGTGAAAAAAGAGGTAGCATAAATATACATGTTCCCTAGGTTAAGTTTGTTAACTACCAAAAAATGATTTTTTTTTTTTCTTCCATTTTACTCAATTACTAGTCGCTAACCTATGCGATGCACGGGATAAGTAAATAAAAATTAAAAATAGTTATTATTTTTTTGGAGCAAAAATTAAAAATATTTATTTTGCTTAAAGGTTTATGTCTTGGCTTAAAAGAGGTAACAGCGAGAGCCATTTGGTTTTTGGTTTTTGAGAAATTTTCTCTAACAAACTTTGTTTAAGGATTTGGGTTTGTGGGTTTTAGATTTTTCTATTTCGATTCAAGTTCTAAAAATTTCAGCATGTGGTGGTGAATAATGAATTCGGATTAAATAAGGAACCAAGGGGGGAAAGGCGAGTTTCAATTTGTTTATGTGATTTAAATTACTCTTTGCAGAAGCCGTGTAATTATGGGTGTGAAAAATTGTAAACGTAAGTCCTTACAGAATTTTTGTTATAGAATTTTAGTTGAAGTAGAATTCAAGTTCTTGAAACATATATTTAATAGAGTTTTACTTAAACTAAACTATTGTAACACTTGATAGGATAATTACACGTTGAAGAAAAATAATAAATATATAATATATAAAACCTAAAATAAAAAGAAAAAGAAAATAATGATGATGTAGAAAATTGTGGGAGCTTCAAAGGTTTTGGTTTTATATATATATATATATATATATATATGGTTTTGGTTTTATATATATATATATATATATATATATATATATATAGATTAGCTGTATCAAAGTTAAAACAATACATACACTTCATTAATGTGGAAGTAAGAGTATCAAGTAAAGAACATGACATTTGTAATATTCTGATTTATTATAAGGTAAATTAAATTGGAGACTCAGTGGGGTAGATTAAGTGGTTGATGTTTGAATCAAAGACACTGAAATAGTAGTACTAGACATGGAATGAAGGCACCACCCTCAGCTTTGTCTTGGCGTTACACATTGCAAATTAATCAAAGAGACAGAAACAAGAGTGGTTGTGTTTATTAAATAAATGTTAGGTGAATTGAAGAGGTGGGTAATGCTTCAAGCCTTCAACTTCAAGGGGCTTCCGGCATAGAAAGTGCTGATATAGCCATAGCTCAAATGAACCTATGCTGACGCTTCAAGACCTATAGCGGCGTTTTAATGTACCGGGGTAGACTTTTTTTGCAGTGCTGGTTTTTCATATTTTGGGAGCGGTTTGGAGGCTTTGAAGGAAGAGGTAGTGACTAGTGACTAGTGACTAGTGAGGCCCTGTTAGTGTTATCACTAAGAGATAATATGTATATAACATCCATATGTTGCTTTTACACCAAGAGGAAGAGAGGGAGTGAAGGGGAAGGTAATTTTTTATAGTGCTTATATACATATATTTGGAGGATAAGGAAGAGAGATTCAATTCATGGTTTTGTACAATTTTGGATAGTTCCAGTAGAGAAATTTTCTCTTCTTTTTTATATAAATGAGGTCCTCTTAACTGCGTGCATGTGATGTGTCCATTTCATTCGCTGTAGCCATACGTCTTCGCCTCCCATGATTAGACTGGATATCACAGGATCGGATTTGTTTTTTTTTTTTGGTCGGTGGGAGTAATAGCTTAAGGTGCTACTTGTTTGGGGGTAAACACAGTTATAGTTTCAAGATTTGCTGCCCATATTCCAGAGTCTACATAAATGCTGCTGGTGCAGATGTGCTAACTAGAAAGTGCACAAAATTTGCCAAGTAGATTTTGCAGCAGATTAAAATCCGTAAGAGAAAGATGACACAGAAGGCAATGAGTTAGAGAAAATTAAATTCCCAGAATCATGCATTTCAAGTGGTAACAATGAAAGAATATATGAGTTCCTTCTCAGGCCCCATTAAATTGAACTCCAAATATAGATTGGTGGGTTCTCCAAAATGGTAAGCTTCTAACTAGTTCTTCGTGTAACTTTGATGCATAATCTCTCCATAGAGAGATTGATGAGACAAAATTTGCCCAATCAAGGAAATGCTGTCTGCTCTCACACGTCATGCAGTTTAAGACTGTCTCTGCCAGTTGATTATCCTTTGAAAATACAGGATTCAATCTATTAATTTTTTCCATTTGTGATTGAGACAATTCCACCACCTTGCAAGTGTCTATTTGAAATTTGGAAGTCTGCAAAGTAGAGGATTTCCAACAGTAATACTGCACAACCTGCAATGACCTAATTAGGGTTATCAACAGAAAAACCTGTATAGAAACCAAATATTATTGAGGCAATTGCAAGACTCAGGGGTGCTATTGAACCATCTGCAAGAAATGGAAACAAATGGCCTTAAAATATTTTCATTTCTAGCCATTTAACTTCAACAAGTCACAACTAATGACACTCGAATGGTTCTTGAGGCCTCAGCTACCTCGAATTAGCCAAAAACAAGGCCCCGCTACCTCAAATTAGCCATAGAATATTAGTTTTTTTTTGTTGAATCCCTATGTTTTCCTGTTTTCTTTGTCGCTATGGGAGGTTCGATTTTTTTCTTCATTGAATCAAAAACTTGAGTTTTCAATAGAGAAAGGTGGTACTTTATTTTTTTTTTGGATAGGTACGATAAAAATATCATTAAAAAAAGACTACTCCATGGAAAAAGAACATGAGACAGCCAAGAAAATACAGAAAAGACTCAAAGCTATGTACAAGAAGAAAGGGAATCTAAAAACATCAGGAGGGAGTCACTAGATGCGAGTCCCCAAACCCAAGAAAAATCAAACATAGGCCCTATAAATGACTCAAGAAGCTGCTCCCCCGAGTTCTCCATATCCTCAAACGTGCTCCTGTAGCTCTCCCTCAAGATACACCACATCAAAAACAATGGTGTCAAATTCCAAATTTCGGAAGAATGCTTCCTCAAACAATTCCTCCATCCTAGTAAAAGATTCTTCACTCTCTCAGGAACCACCCAAGCAACCCCAAAAGATTTAAAAACAAAACTCCACAACCAATGGTACATTTTACATGCTACGTATTTATGAGGGAGACTGGGACTCCTTATATTTGGTGCTCATGGGCAAGGAGAGTGTGAAGCATCTGTTGTTTAATGTGGAGGAGCTAATGTCTAAACAATCTCCTGTACAGTTTGTGAGAACATATAGGGAGGGGGAAAGGGTTTTTATTCTCCAGTTGGGTTCCAATGCACATGCTCTTTTTTCAACTTCACTTTTTTCTAGGCAGAGCTTAACAACCCCCATTTTCAAAAAGTTGAAAACTAAGTTTTTTTTTTTTTTTGATAAGTAAAAGTTGAAAACTAAGTTGCATCAAAAAGGCACTTAAAGTAACCAAAAAAATCAATTTCTAAGCATAAATATTCCTAAATAGATCCTAGTTAATACCCTATCATATAAGGACTTAGTTTTGACTAAAACACTCAAACTACTAAAAAACAATAAAATAAAACCCTATCCTAAAATATTCTAAAAATTACGAATAAAATAAGAAAATTCCTCCAATAACCATATATGACATCCTACGTTGCTTGAACAATACCCATTGAACCCCAAAGCTCAAGGAATTGGTTTAGCAAAAGTTGCAGAGAGAGGATCATGTAAAACTCATGGGACACTTTTATGGTGTTTGAACTTAAGATACAATCATATCCATCTGTTGTCTCCGTAATAGCAACAGAAAATGTAAAATTTTTAGGTTAGAGTACCTGAAGAGCGTGCAAAATGTTGATAAATTCCTGATCAAACAACTCATTTCCCCTTGCTAATCGTAGTGGCTTCATCAGTAAATCTGAGAAATCTAAATCGCAACTTGTATCTTGATCATAATAAACATCAAATCCAAGAACATGCAGCCTTGCCCAGCATATATCAAAACCCAACTGTTGATAGGAAGATTGGCCAGGTGAAAACCAGTACATATTACTGGATGCTGGCAAAGGTAGACATGGACCAGGCTCATTATAGTGTGAAAGACTTTGTGAGAGAAGAGAAACAAGTTTAGCATCCTCATCATGGGAAGCATCACGGCTGAACCATAATGTAAGCGTAAGTCTTTCCCCATCAGTTATCTGTCAAAAGATAAATTAGCATCAGACAACAATGAGACTCAGAATTTAGCAATCAGGACTACATCTCATTCGATGACACAGAATAAACACTAACTGTTTTCACTTTTTATATGCATAAAAGCATACTGTCTAAGCAATGATCAACATACATGTGCTTACTTAGAACATAAAGGAATTTTCTGTAGGGCCCAAGTTGTTTATGATACTCATGCTCCACTCGAAAAAAATTGGTTTGTGTTTGTTCATTTATCAAACAATTCAAGCTCAAGCCCAACTTTAGGCTCGCCTATTAAACGAGCCAAACTCAACATAATAATGTGTTTGTGAACAAGGTCATGAGTATGGGGCTCAATTTGAGTATATATAATATTTTATTTTCACACGTATACAAATATAAAATAAACTTGCATAGATTTTAGATTGAATTTTGCAAATTTGTAAATTAGCTCATAAGACATCAAATTATTACTTGTAATTTACTGATAAATATAAATAGTCCATTTCCTAGTAAAAAGTTATGTATGATTTTTTTACAAAACAATGTCAATGAATCTAAATTTTATAAGATTATAAAAGAAAATTATTAATAATATAATCTCAACTACAGTTAAGTGATTTTATTAGTATAGATTTGTGAACAAGTAAAAACTCTAGTCCAAAATTATGCATTGATCACCAAATCCCAATTTGTGAGGTGACCAAACCCCTGATATTAATCAAACAAAAAAAGATTTATTTTGCAATTGACATGACATAAGGCATGGGACCTAATTCTAATAATAGTAATAAGAGTAGCAAATGAGAAGTCTATAATTTTTTCCTTGGTAGCCAAGGAAGTGGCACCAAGAACTCATGATGAGCCACTAGAAGTAGTTTATGTAACCCCGAGGGGTTGGATAAATGGTTCTTAAGACCTCATGATATCCATGAGATCCTAGGTTCAAAATCTCTTGCCAACATCTTGGGACCACCCCCAAGAGATTCCACCCTATACTAACCCAATGTATGTGGAATGGGGAAACTGCATGTACCTAAAGGAACAATCAGATACTCGAAGAGGTCTGGATATCCTCGTTTGTCCAAAAAAATTAAAAGTATTTTATGTACTTAAGGAGTTTTTTGACATCTTTCCCAAAAAATTCGCACACCAACTGACACCTGTGTGACATCCAACATGCTATGGACTTTATTATAGAAGCAACTCTCCCAAACCTGCCTCACTAAAGTATGAGCTCCAATGAACATTCTAAGCTAAAGAGGCAAGTAGAAGAACAGCATGTGTGGGTCTCACATGTTGTGAAAGAGAGGCCTCATGAGACTGTCTCATGAGATAACCCCCTCCAAGGACAAGGCTTGTCACGGGCATGTAAGAAGCAAAGGTAGTTTTTCTCCATTGTTGGATGAGGCTGCACATCATGCTCACCAAAATATTGGTAATCAGCATTAGTTAAATTAATATAAACATGAGATATGTTAGAATTATGGTTAAGTGATTAAACTCACCATTTCCTAATAGCTTAAGCTTTTAGGACAATCGGTAATTTAACAAGATAAATAATGCTATCTAGCATAGTTGCAACTTTTGCAGAGCACCAATACAGTAGATCTACCAAGTGTATACATTATCTTTGATTACTGTTTATTTTATTTATGTTTTTCCTATCTCTCCTTAGATATCAAATAATAGCGGAACTATGTTTTCAAAAAACAAATCATAATGGACTAGTATACCAAATCTTAAGGGGGAAGGGGGGGGAGGAAAAAACCCCTTGACTTAGAAGCCAAATTTCAATTACAAAACTACAATGAAAGCAACATTTCACCCCACAAAAGAGAGGAAATTGAGAGTACCTCATCAACAGAATGAATGTTGCTGCTGTCAGCTGTGTAGATCGCAACATCCTGATGAAATACAAAATTAAATTAGTGAACACTGATTGCAACATCCAAATGGTTCATTGTTTAACGTAAGAACTGAATAAAGATAGGATAAAAGGCTAGACTTACCCCAGCCAAGGGCTCAATAGTTGTTGGTTCCCCATCCTTGAAGTGAAAAAGTCCACCTTTAAAATCCCTCCCATAACTGTTCAAATAGCACACTGCCTTTCACCAACACAAAGGAGAACCAAATAACATATCAACAAAGAATAGATCTAGCTAGAGGAGAACTAAATAAAAAAATGGCATTTCATTTATTTTTATATTTTTTGATGAGTGACTAATAAGAAAGGATTCACTAAGTATATTATGTTGAAAAATGTTTCTGGAAATGACTCATTTTTTGGAAAATTATCAAAAAAAAACGTTTGTGGGGGGTTTGTTGAGTATATGAGTGTGGCATTCTGGAAAACGTTTTCCACTCTTAGGGAAAGCATTTTCGTTTCTATTAAGTTTTTTTTCCATTGACCATAAAAATAAAAAATAAAAAATAAAAATAAAACGTTTTCGCGTTTCCGTCACACATAATACCAGAAAATGTAGAAAACATTTTCCGCCGAAACAAACAACAGACCCATTTCAATATGACAATATAGGAAACGGTTGAGTACTAGGTAACATAAACATACCGTAAAGTCACGTTGTTTGAGATAAGGTCTGTTATCATCACTATGCCATCCAATGCTTGCTCCTCTGGTCCAGCTGATTTTCCATAACAACGTTAAAAAAAAAAAAAAAAACGATCAGATTTAATAATTGAGAATATGGGTTTTTTTTTTTCATAATAAATCATTGGCCTAGAGGAGAGTCATGAAAAGCTATGAACCTCTGACACGGACACGGCATTTCAAATAAAACAAAGACACGACACGTTAATTTGAGACTGAGAAAAGTGAGTGAAGGGGAAGGGTGGTGTTATCTAACCTGATTAAGCCGGTGAACTCGATGAAGAGGTCAAATTGGCAATCAAAGAAGTCCTCGACCTTGTCCTTCAAGGTCTCTCTGATGGGTACGAAAGGAAGGAGAAGATGAGGAGAGTTGGTGGCGATGAGATGAGAGAGAGTGGTGGAGAATACGTTTGGTCTGTACCCAACGGTGCTGTTGCTCTTGTGTATGAATTCTAGTTCCTTGCATTGATCATCGCTCAAGAAATTGTGGAGAATCAAACGCGGATGCTGCTTCTGCTTTTGCTTCGCCTCTGATTCCATTTTTCCCCTACTCCAATTTCTCTCTTCTCTTCTTCACCCTCTTGAGACTCATATTGTCTTTTTCTTTTTTCCCTTTTTTTTAAATACTATTTTGCCCTAAGATTTATCAAAACTTTGTTTCTCACCCCTCAACTTTAGTTATTTTTTTATAAACAGTTTTTTTTAATAGTTTAGATTTTAGAGCTATATCAAAATAAATAAATAAATAAAGACAAAAATAGGAATGAAATCATGAAAAATATATATATTTTTCAATAGTTTAGGAATAAAAATGATATTTTTAAAAATTTTAATGAAATAAAGTTGTAATGAGGTGAATACTGAGCGAATATTGGACGTTATTATAACAAGGTAAGTACTGGGCCCAACTTAAGTATCGGCCCAAACGATGGAAATAATCTAGTATTGGCTAGCCTATTTCTTTTAACAAACGCGAAACCTCAAATCCTTGGCTAGGCCCAATACCCATCCAAGCTGCACACCGAGGTCATGTCCGAGATATATCCAAACTTCCGAGATAAATTCTAGAGAGGCTAAACTTCTCCGAGATAGCTTTCTAAAAGTTCCTGATGATTCCACAATAGCCCTCATATCAATATAGATCACCTGTCTAGCACCACCGCATTTAATGCAAAAGGACAAGCCTGAATAGTAAGAAAAGCTCCAGAAGTTTTCATTCTTGATGAAAAACTTACAAAAGAAAAGCCCAATAAGACTAAAAGTTATCCAAGCAGACGCCTGAATAGTGAGGAAGACCTCAGAATTTTCCTTTCATGATGAAAAATCAAGAAAGAATAGCTCGATAAGGCCAAAAGTGAACCAGGTGGACTAGGACAAAATACGAAGATGACTCATATAAAAGGAAGAGAAGAAAGAGAAGAGAGACACAAAGAATATAGCAAGAGAGAAAACAGTAAGGAAAACTAGGGGTGGCAAAATCTGACACATCCTGCAAATCTGACACGACTAACCTGTTTATAAACAGGTCATGGGTTGAGACTAAACGAGTTCGATTTATATTCGGGTCGACACAGCTGAACCGTTTAATAAACAGGTCGTGTTCATGTTCAACATGCGAACCCGTTTGACTCGTTTAGATAATAAATGTATTAAATTTTGTTATTATTGCTTAATTTTTTGTTGTAACTATATGTTTATCACTGTATTTATGATTGTAATTGTATTTTAATTTTAAGGCCCATTGGGGTTAAAGCCTTATTATTCCCTTTGGTCCCATCCCAAGCCATACACTTAAGCCCAATTGGGCTAGCCTAAAAGGCTAATCCAATTAAATAATCAGTTTTTATTTAATAAGAGTTATTAAATAAAGTAACTGCTAAGGTAGTTAATATGTACATATGATTAAAAGAAGAGAAAATAGTTTTTCTCTGTAATATCTTTTGAATATACTTTTCTTTTTGGAAAATCAACGTACTTGAGAACTAATTGAGAGACCACTCATTTTGAGCATCATGTGGAATTGAGCTGAAGGTTGAAGGTATTCTCAAGTCTTATTTACAAATTTCACTGCATCAAGGTATGCTTTTTGTTCTTTGTTCTAGGACTCAATGTTATATGTTATCTCTCATGAATGAAATAGATCCTTGTGTTGCTTCTGCTGTGGTTTTTTTATGAGATGCAAAACCAATTTTTCCAACAATATCCTAAACGAATTTTGAATTAGTAGAATTCTAAGATAGCCTTAGTGGACCAGGATTTTTCCTTTTATGAATTATCAACAATTTTTTTTATTTCCATATTTGTTGTCAAGTATGGATGAGAAAGGAGTAATTTGATGGGATTTTATATAATAGAGTTTAATTGGAACTCTACTCGTTATAAAATAAAAATAAAAAAAGCTGGAACTCTACTTCTCTTACTTCTAAAATCAATCAAAAACTATTGTTAAGTTCTTGGTCAATCAAGAACTATTGAGAGGGAAAAGTAGTTACTTCGAGGGTAACTAACCTCCTAAGTTGAGAGAATTGGGGACAGGGAGGGGTTAGAGAATTGAGACAGAGAGATAGAGAGAGAGCATTGGATAAGTTTTCTTCTTATGAGTCCAAATCTTCTGTCCCACTTTTCCTGCTCCACTCTATACTCCACCAATAAAAACTTGCCACGTGTTCACCTAATTAATTAAATACTATCATTATTGACTTATTAATACTACCGTTATTAATTAATAGTAATATTTAATTAATTAGGTAAACACTTGGCAAGTTTTTATTGGTGGAGTATAGAGTGGAACAGGAAAAGTGAGACAGAAGATTTGGACTCTCTTCTTATTCCTTATTGAAATGTCCCTCTAGGCTTATATACAAAAATAACTCTATGTTCCCTCCAAAACTGACAAGCTAACCAACTTCCTAACTAACATGACAGCTCATCAACTAACAAACCTAACATACACCAATTATCCATACATTAGTCCATATCAGTAACTAATTACCAATGAAGTTTTGTGCCGCAGCACAACTGAAAAGAGAATTACTGACCCCCTCGCTCTCTCTCGTGAAGAACAAGCTGAGCTTACGCGCAGCAATAAGAAAGTAAAAAACGTCAATCACACAGATTACGGTGAAGGACAAGACGCAATGCCACCGTCTCCTAATCATAGTTATAGTCCTTGGAACCGAGCTACTTCCTTCAAAGATAAACTTATGGGGGAGATTCCTAGTGCCTTTTCTCAGGCCTTTAAGCTTGTGGATAATATGGAAGATGAGTCAGACTCAGAGGAAGGAGAGGTGGAAGCTTTGCGAGAAGGGCTTGCTACGGTGAGTTTCTCTAAGGATTTTAAACAGCAAATCCGAAAGCCATGGGGTTGTGCATTCATGGTAAAGGTTTTTGGCCACTCAGTGGGCTTTACCTTTCTCCACAATAGACTGTTGTCGCTTTGGAAACTAGCTGGAAGGTTGGAATGTGTCAACGTGGGTCATGGATTTTTCCTTACTCGGTTCTCTTTGAGAGAAGATTATGATGCTATTCTCAAGAAAGGGCCTTGGTTCATTAGCGAGCACTTTCTCTCCATAAGACCCTGGGAGCCTGATTTTCGACCGGCGACGGCAAATGTTTCATCCATAGCTGTATGGATTAGGCTCAATGAGTTGCCTATTGAATATTACAATGAGGAGGCCCTAATGCAAATTGGAAAATCCATTGGTACTGTTTTGAGAATTGACATGCATACTGCGTCGGAAACTCGTGGAAGGTTTGCGAGACTGTGTGTGCAAATTGATGTTACTAAGCCACTCGTGACAGGTATTTTTATTGGGAAGTTTGAACAATCGGTTTCGTATGAAGGGATACATTGGCTTTGTTTTGATTGTGGAAGAGTTGGACATCAAAAGGAAATCTATCCTTTTACCATCCGGTGAGATATACCTCCACAGACGTCGGAGATGGAGACTGAAGTCGACATGGCAGCGAGCTCATGCAGAGTGCGTGTTACTGACGTGGGGAAAGATAAGGGGGGTCCCACAGGGAGCATGTTGGCTGCAGGGCATGAGGAGGCGTCTGTAGGGGTGTATGGTCCTTGGGTGGTTGTTACTCGCAAAAAAACAAAAAATTTCAGAAGTAGTGGAACGCATTCTCCCCAAGGATTTGTACCATCCCGTCAAGTGCAAGGGACGGTTGGGTTTGCGCCTAGGACTGTTGATGGGCCAGTGATAGCTGAACTTAGCAAGGAAGGCTTGAGGGAGGCTAAAAGGAAGCACCCAGTGCCCAAAGTGATTAATGGGGCCCGGCTAAGTAATGTCTTGCAGGACCTTAGGAACATGTCAAACCACCAAGCCCAACACGCATTAGTAGATGGCCCATTCCATCCTAGGTTTAAGTCAGCCGACTCTCTTAAAGGAATGGACAAAGGGCTCCAAAGATTATTAGTAAAGTCTCTGTGAAAGGAAAAAAGGATTTTGTCCGGGCTAGGTTGCACAAAGCTCGATCTACAGGCGCCGTTGATGGAGCATCATCGTTAGTCAGCTTGTTCGAAATTCTGCCAAGAGAAGAGATCCCTGTGTTCAGCGCTGATGATGATCGGCATCAAGAAGCACCATCAGATTTTCATTTCTCCGCCAAGGTGCAACCGGAGATGGATGCTGATTTTCAACGGTGTGGTCATGGATTTTCACATGGAGAGCCAAGTGAACTCACGTCTGGTTGTGGCTTTTCTCAATCGGTGGGTAGAGGTGGCTTGGAGATGGTTAAGGATGTGGATGAGAATGACTGCAAGGATAGGAGAGGCAGCTCAGTGTGAAACATAAGCTCGGCGCGAAATGGGTCTCTCGGTGTGCAGGCTTGTGATAAAGGTGCTAAGAGCCGGGCAGATGAGGGGATGGAAGATGCAGGTTGATGGAGCTTGAGGGTGGAGGCGAGGCAAATGCCGCCTTTTAACGCTTGCCAGTTTTGTCCTGATCACTCTGTCATTATGAATGTGTTAATTTGGAATTGCAGAGGGGCTTTGAAGCCCAATTTTCAAGACCATATTAGAGAATTGTTTCGCAGCCATAATCCAACGATTTTAGTTGTGATGGAGACTCACATTGGTGGGGTGAGAGTAGGGAGATCACCGATAGGCTTCCGTTTGAGAATGCTATCCATACGGACACAATTGGTCTTGCTGGGGGCCTGTGGATGTTGTGGAATTCGGAAAGGGTGGATGTCACACACTTGGCAAGTACGGAGCAGGAGATTCATGCTATTGTAAAGGTACCAAATTCTGACTCTAATTGGTTGCTCTCTGCTATTTATGCTAGTCCTAGGAGTGCTAAACGGGAAATTTTATGGAATAATTTAAATAAGACTGCTGATTTACATGATATGCCTTGGGTTATTGTGGGAGATTTCAATGAGCCGCTTACTGGGGAGGATAAGTTTGGTGGTAGGCCAGTGAGTGTGAGCAGATCCTTACTATTTAAAGATTATTTAGATAAGTGTAACATGATTGATATTGGTTTTACGGGGGCTCGCTTTACCTGGACTAATAAAAGACCTCTTCAAACTCTCATCCAAGAACGGATAGATAGGTTTTTTGTGAATCCTAGATGGTGCTTATTATTTCCTAACGCGAAAGTTACACATCTCACTCGATGCCATTCAGACCATTGCCCTGTTTTGCTTGATATGCAGCCAAGACCTTTTGTAGGGAGGAAGAGGCCTTTTAGGTTTCAATCTTGTTGGTTGTCTGACCCCTCCTTTCCAAGGGTTGTTTCTTAGGCATGGCATCCAAATTCTTCGTTGATTGAGGTAGTAAAGGTTTTCACTGAAGATGTAGCTAAGTGGAATAGATTGAACTTTGGAAATATTTTTTATAAAAAGAAAAGCATTATGGCTAGGTTAAATGGCATCCAGAAGGTTGTGTCGGTTAGGCCTTCAAATTTTCTCCTTAACTTAGAGAGTGAATTGCAAAGGAAGCTTGAAGTGGTGCTTACGCAAGAGGAGGAATTTTGGGCCTTGAAGTCTCGAGTGAATTGGATGATTCAGGGAGACCGAAATACAGCTTTTTACCATGTCTCGACCCTGGTGAGAAGGAAAGAAATCAGATTCTAGCCATAAAAGACCTTACTGGGGAATGGATTCATGAGGAGATGGGAGTTAGGGAGTTCATCAAAAGGGGTTTTGAGGGAGTGTATACTTCCTCACATCTGAGTAGCTCTCGAATTAACCCTCTAGTTTCTCATTGGCAAGCCAAGTTATCAGAGGAGGAGAAGATGAGTATTAGTGGGGCTACTTCGGAGGAGGAGATTAAATCTGCCCTTTGGTCGCTCAAGCCTTTCAAAGCTCTTGGTCTAGATGGCCTTCATGCCAGATTCTTCCAAAGATTCTGGCTGGTTGTGGATAAATCGGTTTTGGAGGAAGTTGGGAAAAAATTTTCGGAGAGGAAAATTCCAGATTTCTTGAATAGGACCCACATTACCCTCATCCCTAAGATTCAAGGTCCTGAAACGTTGGGTAATTATCGTCCTATTAGTTTGTGTAACACTGTTTATAAGGTTGTCACAAAGATTATTGTTTCAAGGGTTAGACCCTTTTTGGATAAGTTCATCTCCCCTCTCCAATCAGCTTTCGTTCTGGGAAGGAAAAGTGTTGACAATGTTATCATTGTTCAAGAGATCATCCATTCTCTTAGCAAAAAGAGAGGTAATGTGGGGTATATGGCTTTGAAGATTGATTTGGAAAAGGCTTATGATAAACTTGAATGGAGTTTCATTAGATATATGATGATTAGAGCTAACTTTCCAGAGGATCTAATGGAGCTTATTATGAGCTGTGTATCTACTGTTTCAACGGAAATAATGGTCAATGGGGAAGCCTTAGAGCCAATATACCCGTCAAGGGGGATTAGGCAAGGCGACCCTATTTCTCCATACATTTTCATCTTATGTATGGAGTTTCTTGGTCAACTCATTCAAGAAAAATGCCATGCCAAGCTTTGGCAGCCGGTAAAGGTGTCCTAAAGTGGCCCGGCTTTTTCTCACATGTTCTTTGCGGATGACTTAGTTCTTTTTGCTAGAGTTGATGCAATCAATTGCTCCACAATTAGAGATGTGTTGGATTCTTTTTACAAGATATCGGGTCAAACTGTGAGTGAAGCCAAATCTAGAGTGTTTTTCTCGCCGAACATGGGTAGGGATAGTAGGGAATCTTTTTGTGATATTCTTGGGTTCCACTTTACTCCATCCCTTGGGAAATATCTCGGTTTCCTAATTAGACACATGGGATCTTCTTCTCAAGACTTCAATTACATTCTTGATAGGGTAAAGAACAAACTAGCGGGATGGAAAGCTAATTTGCTTTCTTTAGCTGGCCGTATGGTGCTCATCCAAGCATCTTCCTTTGCCATTCCAGCTCATGTTATGCAGTATGCTCAGTTGCCGGTTAGAGTCCTTGATGGTATTGATCGGGTTAACTGGAATTTTCTTTGGGGTTCGTCAGAAGCCGCTAAGAAAGTTCATTGGGTTGGCTGGCATAAAGTGTTTATTTCCAAGGAGGAAGGGGGCCTTGGGCTGCAAGCTTCAAAAGGTAGAAACAAGGCCCTTCTTGCCAAGTTAAATTGGCGTTTTCACACGGAAAAGGATGCTTTATGGTCCCAAGTGTTAAGGTAGAAGTATTGCAGCAGTAGAAGAGTGAATGCTCGAAATGGGAATAGGCTTCCAAGCTTTCTGATTTGGAGAGCAATGAGGAGGGGAATGGGCACTTTTGAGAAAGGTGCTATGTAGACGATTAGGAGAGATAGCAATCTAAACTTTTGGCTGGATTGTTGGATGGTTCAAGGGCCTTTGCGTAAACTGATTCAAGGTCCTTTAACCCGAGAGGCCAGTCATCTTAGAGTGAGAGACGTGTTGACAGATGCAGGATGGCAATGGGGTCTGATTCCTTTTGAGCTTCCTTATGACTTGAAGTCTTTGATCCAAGCTGTTCCGTTTTCAACTATGACTAGGGGAAGTGATAAGTTGGCTTGGGCAGGCAACCTGAGGGGTTCTTTTGATCTAAAGAGTGCTTACTCTATGTCTTTGGTGGATTATAATAATCCTCGGCTCAAATTGGGGTGGGTTTGGAAGCTGGAAACTCTTCCTAGAATCAAATTTTTCATATGGCATTGTGCCTATAACAGTTTAGGGGTGAAAGGGTGTTTGGTGAGAAGGGTTATGGGGGAAGATAATAGTTGTCCCATTTGTCAAGTGGAATCCGAGTCTATTTTGCATGCTCTTAGGGACTGTGCAAGGGTTAAGGCTGTGTGGATTCAGCTGGGTGTTGGGTGGCAAAACCGAGAGTTTTGGAATGATGATTTGCAGGATTGGTTGAGCTCCAATGGGAAGGATAGCAGTAGCCATGGGGGACTTCAATGGAGGATTTTATTTCCTATTGCTGTGTGGAGCATCTGGAAGTGTAGAAATCAGTGTGTTTTCAACGGGAAAAGCTATAATCCAAGACTTGCTACTTGCATTCGTGATCAAGCCGTTGAGTTTCTGTTTTATGCTGTTCTGCCTAGACAAGCTGTGTGCAATGTGATTAAGAGGATTCGTTGGGAGAGGCCTCCAATTGGTTGGAAGAAACTTAACACTGATGGCTCTAGTTTGGGAAGCAATGGTCAAGCTGGTTGTGGTGGCACCGTGAGAGATAAGCATGGGAGGTGGCTAGCTGGTTTCTCTAAGTTTTTCGGTTTAGCAATTGCCTTTGTAGCTGAAATGTGGGGTCTTAGAGATGGTTTAGTTCTGTGCAACAACCTTAATATCCAATGCCTATTAGTTGAAGTCGATTCCAGTGCTCTTGTTCTTGCTTTGCTTAATCCCGAGTATGTTAACTTGGTAGTTTCTCCTTTATTGGATGATTGCAGACATCTTTTGAGCTGTTTCCTTCAGGTCCAGATTAATCATTGTTTCCGGCAAGCAAATCGTTATGCTGACGTTATGGCTAGAATGGGTTCAGCCCAGTGTTTAGATTTTTCTGTTTTTCACAGTCCGCCTGTGGACGTTTTGGAAGCCTTTGAGGCTGATCTGAATGGTTTGTGTTTTGACAGGTCTTGTCCTATTCGTGCTGTAGCTCCTTAGTTTTTTGTTTATTGAATCGTCCTTTATACCAAAAAAAAAAAAAAAAGTAACTAATTATCAATTATCAGTACAACTGTACTTGGACCCCTAACAAATATCGAGACCCAACTTACCTGAAATTATTTGGTGGCATCCTAATACGTAACTCAATTCCATTGCTACAAGGAAATGTAGTAATCGAAAAGAAAGGATATAAATTAAATTGCAAAAAAGAAGTATATATATTATCTTTTCTTTGAAAAACTAAGGTAAATTTCTATCTTCCTCAATCTAAAGGCTATGCTAATGTTTGTTTCTAATTTAATAGAATGAAAGTTTGATGATTTCATTTTTGAGACTTTGTAGAGTTCAATTATATTTGTTTACTTCAAACTTGAGTTCGTATCAAATGCAAGCACGTGCATAGTTAATTTTTTTTATTAATCGTTTAATTTTTAGTTCTTATGACAATTTATAGGTCCAAACATCTTTTTTTTCTCCTCATTTTTTTATATAATAATATGTAGATTAAAAAAAAAAAGATGATATGTTCATCTATTTATCTTTAATTAAACTCTCATATTATTTATGTTGTGCATAATTTATTCATCTTATAGAAACCCTATCCAAACACTGCAATTCAATTATGCTTATTTGGTGGTTAAGTAATCACAAGCTTCATCATGACAATTCTTTTTTCTTTTGTGGTTATATTTTTTTTTTTTTTTCTTCTTTTTTGATGGTTTTCATTTTATAATGAGATGTATTTTTATGTAGTTTTCTGCTTGCTTTTGGGTCATCTTTTGTTAGTATGAATGATGCAGTCGCTTAGAAGGTCAATCTAATTTCTACCTCATTTTATTTATATAGTGTGTTTGTGTGTGTATAAAAAATTTGGTTTTACTTATAATACAGATTGTGATTGTTCGCAAGAATAGCCTAAGAGGCTAAGAGAAACATTTTCGGCATGCAAAACCTCGCCAAAAAGCTATTGTTTCTCTATAATGTATCATTAATGTTCTTTCTATATAGATATGAACGTGTCACTGTCAGTACTACATACAATACTTTGGGACGGAATACTTGGTGCATTTATCAATGGCTTTGCTTAAAGGGTATGGATGCTTATATTTGGTAGTTTACTTCTTTGTTTGGTATTGGATGTGCCAACTAGAATTAGTGAACAAACCTTGATCACTATCTTTAATCATTATCCTACAAAAACCACTTTGTTTGGTTTCTAATTATTTAGATTTGTATGGGTTTCAGTTAGTTTAACTGGTATGGATGCTTATATTTGGTAGTTTACTTCTTTGTTTGGTATTGGATATGCCAACTAGAAGTAGTGAACAAACCTTGATCACTATCTTTAATCATTATCCTACAAAAACCACTTTGTTTGGTTTCTAATTATTTAGATTTGTATGGGTTTCAATTAGTTTAACTAGTAAGTAAAATCTCTGATAGTTAAATAAGAGATTTGGAGTTCAATCTCCACCTACACCAAAAAATTATTGATGTTTTGATCTGATTATAAAGAGCTATTATCAGGAATGGACGTCATAGGATAAAACTCTCTCAAAAAAAAATATTTAGATTTGCGTGTCCAAGTGCATTATCATTTTATTTTTTAAATTAAGAACTAAAAGAGATCATTGATATTAAATGAAAACAATTTTTTAATTTATGCAATTATCTATTGCCACAACATTTTTTTTTCTTATAAAATTCGAAAATGTAGGTAAACTTATACTGCACATATAGATATGGTGTTTCATAATAACGCCCAATAGAATTTGAATTCCAATTAATAAGAACCAGTTCTAAATTATCTTTAATTATCTCCTCTATTAATTCATTTAAATGCTTACATGAATAAGTTTTTATTCGGTTTTTATGATTCGTTTTGTTTTCTCTAAACGGTGACTGCATAAGCCATTTTTTCTACACGCAATGAAAAACAACCAAAATATTTAAGAGGATTACAAATTGGGTGGGTAAGATTAGAGGACAAACACAGTCATTCTTTGTTTTGTTGCCACCAACCTATCCGGTAAACAAAAACCTTCATATGAATTTGTTTTCAATTATTAATCTCTTTTTTTTTCTCTCTAAATTTCATCTTGAAATAATGGCTTTCAACATAACTGGAGGAAAAAGAATTAGTGTATTGGACCCACCCAACACACCACAAGATCATGGAAGTATTATTTACCCATTCTTGGAAAAAATGAGCAAATGCCCCTTCCAAAAAAAAAAAAAAAATCTAGCATTTTGTCCCATTTTCCAAACTAATTAGGAAAATGTCCCTCATTTAAAACTCGATTTTCTCAAAATCGAGTTATAAAAAATAAAAAAAATTTATGGAGTCCTATAGTAGCGTTTTAGGGAGCCTATAGTGATGTTTTAAAAACCTATAGTGGTGTTTTGTAACTCAATCTCCATGAAGTCGAATTACATGCAATTTTTTTTTCTTTTTTTTTTACCTATAACTCGACTTCATAGAGATTAAGTTACAAAACGCCACTATAAGTCCTTAAAATATTACTATAAGCTCCTTAAAAATGCTACTATAGGGCTTAACTCGATTTTGAGAAAATCGAGTTTCAAAAGAGGGGCATTTTCCTATTTAGTTTGGGAAATGAGACAAAATGCTGGATTTTTTTTAAAAAAAAAAAAAGCAAAGTCCAATTTTTTCCACCCATTCTTTATGTATGATATATTACAATAATTCATGGGTTGTGCCTTTTAATTAATTTTTGGGAAAATTACAACTTACTTACACGTGGATTGACCGAAATTTAAGTTGCCTACTTATTATTTGAAATTTGATACTTTACCCACCTAACATTTGACCAAAATCTAAGTTTCCTACTTGTGGTTTGAAATTTCATGATATCAGTGTTCTACTGGATTATTTTTTAATCTTATTTGATCTTTTTTTTGTGTTTTTAGAGGAGAGAGTCATAAAAGTGGAGAAAAATTATATATTTGACTATGTTTTTAACAGATCTGGGTTACAGAGCTCTAACTAAGCTAACCTCAGATGGGTAAAATGTCAAATTTCAAACTACAGATAGGCAACTTAAATTTCGATTGACCACAGGTGGGTAAGTTTTAATTTTCCCTTAATTTTTAGACCAACTAAGTTCCAACTCTAAAGATGATGGATTGTTTGCAAATAGTTATGCCATTTTTAAACACCGATAAAGGCAAGATCACAAATTTTCCCTTTTACTAAGTATGATCTACCTTTTTTCTTCTTCTTTTCTTTTTTTTCTTTTTTTTTTTTATAAGAGTATGATCTACTTTTTAACTATGTAAGCCTAATATTTTATTGGACAAAATTTAGCTATGAAACTCTTACTCAATAAAATAAACATTAATACATAATTTGAAAATTTAACTATTGAATTTTATGTTCTTTATACATGTCAAATTTTGTGTCAATCAAATATTATTTACTATATAGTCTATAAACTTATATTTTATGCATAATTCTAAGTTACAAAAACTTGTAATTTAAACAATTTATTGATGACATAGTTATTGAATTTTAATTTTCTAAAAAATTTGCAAGCATAGAGGATATAAGAAGAAAATGTAATCCAATAGTGCATTTGTCAAAATTCACCTCCAATAAAAAGATATTTAGTACATTGTTATGATCAGTGAAATGAATGTGTATGTATCTATAGAAAAACTATATATATTCAAAACAATTGTGAGAAAATTTACAAGTGGTACTTGCGCAAGGTGCATGCATAGCTTTGCATTTTCAATTGACAAAACTACAGTATTGGTCTCTCAAGTTTATCCTGTGTGCGCAGTTGGACCCTCAAGTTTTCAAAATGAGTAATATAAGTCCCTTTACTAACTGTCATTAATGGTGTTACTTATGTGGCTAATGGAACAATAACTTGGCATTTTGTTTTAATGATGTGGCATATTTTTAATTAAAAAATTACAAACTAAAATTACACATGAGAAACATTATTTACCAAATTAAAAATATATATATTTTCTACCAAACTCTATAAAAAAAATAAAAAAAATAAAAAATAAAAAAACCCCAGCCACGAGACAGAGAAAGGGAGAGAGGGAAGAACAAGCCCTAGCAGCTGCAATGATAGATTAGTTTTTTCCAGTTATGCAGCTGATAGTGCGGTAAATAGCCCCAGGATATTGGAATTGGATCTCCAGCAACCCCAAAAGTAGCCGCTACGGAATCGCAGCTTCTAAAACCACAAATGTCCTCAAAGCCTACTAGGATCAAATGGTTTTCTCGCTTCTCTTGTTTCCCATGTTGTTGTAGATAGAGAATTTTCTATATAATTGTTCTATAAGGATCACTATGTGACTTTTCCACTTCATCAAAATGCCTACCTAACTAGACACTTGCTTAATCCGGATCTCAAGATGGGCCTCCTCTCCACTAGACATGATTTAAATCATTGGGTGTATGGTAGCGTTGCAATTTTGGAGAGGGTGACATAATAGCGTTGCAATATGGTAGCGTTGCGGCGACTAGGGCTTGTTGCTCCCTTTCTCCCCTTCTTTGTGGGTTTTTTTTTTTTTTTTTTTTTTAATAAGCCATGGCTGGGTGTTTACAATTGGTAGAAAATAGTTTTTTAATTTGGTAAATAATTTTTCTCACGTGTAATTTTAGTTTGTAATTTTTTAATTAAAAACATGTCACATCATTAAAACAAAATACCAAGTTATTGTTTTGTTAGCCACATAAGAAACACCATTAATGACAGTTAGTAAAATAACTTATATTGCTCATTTTGAAAACTTGAAGGACCAATTGCGCACGCTTCAAACTTGAGGGACCAATTACGCACACAGGGTAAACTTAAAGAACCAATATTGTAGTTTCGCCTTTTCAATTTTATATCTTCCAAATTTACACCAATGAAACACAAATCTCTACAGTGTCTCACTAGCAATATAGATCCAAACACTTTATTATAAGCAGCTACACAATACGTTTAATGAGACTTCTAAAATTATGAAGTATAAACTATTCGTTTACTTATCAAATAAATTATATTATATATGTTTATGAGCAAAACGATGCAACACACGAGACTTCAACTAGTGATTAGATACAATTTTGAACAAAATATAGCTACATTTAATTAGTTCTAGTATAAAATTACAACCTTACTCAATATATTTTTACTAAAAGTAAATTTTGACAAATTCACCACTAGATTATATTTTCTTCTTTTCCTTTGTAAAATTTCTAGAAAATTAAAAATCAATAGCCATATCAATAAATTATTTAAATTGCAAGTTTTTGTAATTTAAAATTATGCATAAAATATAATTTTATAAATAATATAATAAATAATATCTTACTAGCACAAAATTTGACATATTTATTAAGAACATATAATTCAACAGTTAAATTTTTGAAAAATGTACTAATATTAATAATATTGAATAAGATTATAGCCTTAAGTTATAACAAATTTTGTAGTTAAAATTAGTTTGACAATTTTTACATGAGATTCCACTTCCTACCATTGAAATCAATTACAAAAGCTCTTGGTTGTCCACGACAAAAATAATGACACCAAAATCCACCGGTCTAATTATATTTCTTTTCTCAAATACGAATGTTTTTGCTCTTATCATGGGAGCTTTTCGACATCTATAATTACCCAAATCTTAGTTACTTTGGGTTCATCATGCATTCATGAGATTTTTATTGCCTTGGGAACTTTTCCTTCCTTTTTTTAAAACTACACAAATATATATATACATACCAATCTAAAGTTCTAGACTACAGAAACTCGGCTTTCAGATTATATTGCGAGACAAAAGACCTACATTTTCTATGCTAGAATTTCGATCAATTACTCCCAAAACAATATTTTCTACATGCTTTGGTCACTCTCATCTGTCAGATATAACCCTGCTAGCTGACCATTAACTGCCTCCTTCTGTTAAACTTTGAAAGAAGGTATCCTGGCTCAATCTCAGAATGTTCCGTGGATTGATTTGAGGCATAGGTTGCATATCTACAACCAACTCCAAACCAAAACTTTTGATCAAGATAGCAAAAGAGCCACAGTTAAATTAAGAATCTGAGTTTTCCACCTAATGTAAGAATTCATATAATAAGACAACCAAAAAAGGGAACAAAGGACACAAGGGGTTTTAAAGAGAACCGAAAAGTTCTTCCCCCTCCCTTCGTTCCCCTTGGTAGTATGAAATGTCATGTCTTGAATATTGCCGCTCTTTACATTTGCTTCAAACTCTATGAAGTTCGCAGCCTACCTCCTTTTTCCTTTAACCCTCTCTCTCTCTCTCTCTCTCTCTCTCTCTCTCTCTCTAAACTGCTCCGGCCGGCTTGCTTGCCACCGCATTGTCAACACTTAGTTGTTCTACTTCGTTCACCGCTGTATGTCCACTGCCAGTTCCATCAATGCTCCCATTACAGTCTTGCCTTTGTGTCTTCCCTTCCAATTTCCCTTTTGGAGATGCACTTGTATTATGACTAGATTTCCCTGAACCACTTTCTTTTTCTGGCAGGGAAGCTGTCTCAGCAGAAAAGTTCACTTCCGTTGCAGTACCTGGTAACTGCTGAGATGATGAATTACCAGAGCCTGGTGGAAGGAATACTCCAGTGCCAGGAATAGGAAGGCGAGGTGGAGGATGTCTTGGTGGAGCAGCTGGCCATCCTGTCGAACAAGGTGGGAGGGGAACTGGTGTAGGGAAAGGAATTGCTGGTGCAACTGGGGCAGGCACAAAAAGTGTTTGCATGCCATTGGGAGGTGGGATTTGTGGACGAATGGGTGGGGCTGGCAGTACACCAGTAGTAGGAACGGAAGCATAATGCTTGTTAGCCACATGATGACGAATATGATTAGGAGATCTACTGGGAGGTGGACCCCAGTGGGGTGATTGGGCTCCTGCAGGTGAAGAAAGGCGCTGACCATCACTAGGTGTGAATTTCTTCGGTTGAGACTTTGTGAAAGTAACCAGTATTCGCTCTTTGCGGAGGGAGGGAATTGCATGTTTAGCAACATCTGAGGATTTTCCTTGCATTACTAGGAGAGATCTGTTTTTGTCATGGTGACCAACATTATATCAGAAAGCAGATCTGAAAATTCAGTTAAATCTCAAAAAAAATAAAAGCAAGAAACTTGGGAAGTAAATAGTTATATAAAGTCAATTCACCATGAGTAGTAAGATGTTTCCTCATGCATTAAAAAGTTGCAAGCTCATTTTAAGCCTCATTTTGCATCATTTATTAAAAAAATGAAGCTCCTAATAGCTCCATATACAATTTTTGAAAACAAAAATGACAAAGTGGCAATTGTTTGTGGGTGGACTTTGGTGCGAGTTAAAGTTATGGGGTCTTAAGGTATGTGGAAGTAATGTCAAGGGAAATTCCTTCTTATGCTATTTTAAAATTTTAAAAATCCAATGTATGAAAAGCCCAACTGACTTTCCCAAGGAGCCAAAATATCTGCTCTTTTCAGTTAGTCCTTGATACCACTAAACCAGAACACTAGCAATTATTCTTCCATAATTTTCTCCTTGGCATGCCTAAATTTTCAATCACATCAACCTACACAGAAATAACTTTGCTTCTAGAAAGATGATAATAGATAAGTATTAAAACTATGTTTTGGAGTTTGGAGGGAGAGAAGGTGATGCGGGAGACACAAGAAGATTTTTATTTAGTATTATTTATGTTTGCAAGCTAATTGTAATTTTATGTTTTAAGTCCAAGTAGTTTATTAGGGTATTAGTATTTTAACATTTTGAAGCAAGTTTATTTTTGTAATAAGGCAATTAGAGTTTCCTTAGCCAATTAGAACTAGAGTTTAGTTTTCCTTATATAAGCAACCTATTGTACTCCTTCTGAAGATAGTAGATATTTTGATGAATGAAAAAAATGGCCTTTTGGTTTATCTGGTGCTAACTCCTAGTAGTTTTCCCACTTGGTGCCAAGCCTAGGTGCTTACTCCTAGATCATATCCCATTATTTTCCTTTTGTTGCATTTTGTTCTGGTTGTCCTGTGTCAAAAAGGACCAGTCATCCCACCCCTCCTTTAGATCTTTTAAGAAATACAAGGGAGGGGAGAGTGCAGGCAGCCCCCTTTGTGTGTTTGCAAGGAGGAAATGAGATGAAATGATAAGAGATCGTGTAAATTAACAATAGAGTGCTATGACAATTCTCATTTAGATGTTGAATTTTAATCAGTAATTTTATTAAACTTGATATCCCCTCCATTCAAATTCCCCAAATTTGAAGGAATTGAAAAGAAGGCTATTGAATGGTGCCCCTTCCCTCAAAACTCAAGCCTTCCCTTCACCTTTCATCTTCTATCCATCCATCCATCCATCCAAACATACCCTTAAAGTAGCAACCTCTTAACCAGTAAAAATAAAGCAACAAGAAGAAAAGAGTTCAGGGTTAAAATTGATTACCCAGGTGTAAGAGAAAGCTTGAGAGAGCCTCTAAACTCCCCAGGTTGTCCTATCGAAATACTTTTTCCAAAGGTCATGTCACAGTCTGTCAAGAACAGGACGCAAACAGGCCTTCCAAACCAATGTGGGAAAATGTGAGGCTGTGAGTGATCACCCTAGAAGTAATCACCATAAAATTAGGTTTGGTTGGCACATTACACACTTATAATTAAAAAAAGAAAACACCTTAATGATCAACCTCATTATAAAAATCAATGATGCAAGAGTCTGGCTTCACAGTCATAATCTGCATGCCTACTAAGCGTTCAATAACATCTTGCAGCAAGGAAGGGATGGATTCTGTTCCCCGATCTGCAAAGTTAAATTTTAAAGAGATCCAAGAAATGATATCTAAGTAAAAAGATAACCAACAGAGCTCTTAAAATTTTACTATCCAACACAAATATTCTTAATATGGAACATGCCTTTGGAGGTTCCTACTGCATTATCCTCTTCTGGAGGTGCATCTGCAATTGGAAGGCCTAACTGAATCATCTCTCTTCCATGTCCCTTCATAGGCCTCTTTAAGGCCACATAAGTCTGACCTGCTTCTCAACAAACAAAAATCATACCCATTGTTATTACTTATATACATAAAAGGAAAATCTTTATAAATTTAAAAATGCTTCTACAAAAGCTAGCAGCGAATTTTTAACAAGAAATAATGAAATACAAATCACATAAAAAACAATTTTGTCCAATAATGTATACAAAATTAGAAGAGGCTTTCTTCCTTCCCATTCTTTTTTTTTCTAGAAAGAAGTAGAGGTTAAGTACACAAACAACAGAAAGATAGCAATAAAAATAACAATAACAGTGCTGGTAATAGTTTTAATAGTAGCACTATCAACCTTTTACTCAGAAAGTTTCTCAAAAGGCAAATCACTGTTCTGGATTCGGACAACTTTCTTACAATGCAAAATACCACCAATCTCATGGTCCCCGCAAAACATCAACACAACCCCCCCCCCCCCCCCCACCCACCCACCCAAAAAAAAAAAAAAAAACTTTCCACAGCCAACCAAAATTTATCTCTTCAGAAGTGGGGGAAATCTAAAACAGTAGTCAATATGTTCTTTGAATGAAGGGACATACTTGTCAAAAAAGAGAAAAAAAATAATAATAATAATTTCGCAGCGTTGAAGACAAGTTATATCTACCTAGGATGAATGGGATTAGCCAAAAACAGGTCCCATGAACAAATGGTTCAGCATTAACCAAAGCAATATAGATTCTGTTAAATTACCAATTCTCCCAAAAGATTAAGCTATTAGAAAATGATGAATTTAATCATTTAGTTATAATTCTAACACTCCCCCTTGTGTGGGCCCAAACTCCCCTTAATAAATAGTGCCCAACATGTGGGATTTTTAACATTTTAAATGGAAGGTAGAGTGGAGACAGAGATCAAACTCATGACCTCCTGTTCCTATACCATGTTATATTACATATTCTCTCAAAAACTTAAGCTATTAGGAAATTGTGAATTTAATCATCTAATTTAACTAAAATTCTAACAAAGTATTCTATTAAGCTTCAGCAAGCAGATCCTAAGTCTTATGAATGTGTAACTAATGCAAATCATGTTGAAGAGGATTTTTTACAACACTTAGCAACCACCAAGGAACACTAGAAGGAAGCATATTAATGTATTGTTTTAAAGGTACATGTTTCCAAAACTACCCTCACTGACTTTTTAAATAAAGTAAAAGATATGTTATGAAACTTACTTATTGACTTGTCAAAGAGGACTTTATTTTGGGACATCTCAGAATGGAATAGAGGACTAACAATTAGGGACAAAGTGACTTACATGCTTGCTATTTTAGTATTTTAATTTTTTTATGTAAGAATTCATGTGACCATTAAATGAGCCATATGACCACTAATAAGTCACGTTTCCTTTTTAATTGGGCATATGACCTCTGCAGAACATATTTATAGATTAAAGCTGATTTTATGGTTGTGATTGTGTCTTACTACGGCAACTTTCTCTTATCTGATTTAAGGATTTGCAAAAGTTGTAACAGTAGCTTCTTTGAAAATTATTGAATGAAATTCATCTAGCATTTGTGGTTTTTCTCTACCTTTCTCTCAGGAATTGGATGCGAGTCTTCTTGCTATTTAGATAGCTCAAATAACTATCTAGTTCACTTCTTATATGTTTTATTCTCTAAATCATATAGGCTTTGATGCAGGACAATGTAAGCCCAATGAAAAAGAAAAGTCCCATTGGTCCATTCTCTTTTAATTCTAATGTTTAATTACTTATTATGCCTTTAGTATTTTAAAAGGTCAGGTGACTTGCCATTAGTAACCCTAGAATCCTAGCCCTTCATCTTACAGAAGGGTTGCATCAGGTTCACAAACTGTCAGTGGAAGGAGACATCTGAGAGGAATGACAAACCATTAGAAGCTTATGCAATTTTGTGTAAATTAAATCCTTGTGCCATAGATAGACCATACTTATAGAAGAATACTGACAGGACTCAGGAATAGGTATAGTTGCAGAGAGCTTGATGTTTCTACTTGATGTTTCTAGGAGGTAACTAGTCGTTTCTTCCTGTGTTTGTATAAGCGCTGGTCTTGTTTGGTAGGGAATGCCCCTATGCTGTTGTAAATTGTTGTTTTTGTCTATATAATTCTTTCCTACCCATCATCAAAAATAAGTTTCAGTAAATTCTTACATGAATATAAATATTTTACAATTTTTTAAAGACCTGATCCATATCTGCTTCGGGCACTATTTTTTTCAAGAACATAAATAATAGTTTCCCTATATGCAAAATGCCATACAAATCAAATTGATATCGATCACTGTTTGTATTAAAAATTAAATGGTGACTTCCATTCAAGGAATTCCTTAGTTTGATTTAAACCCACCAGATGCATAAGATGCGGGATAAAAGCACAGCCTATGAGTCAATATCCAGAATTAGACAGTAGTATACAGTATCCCACACCCCCAATTAGGGTCAGGAAAAAGATGGACAAAGACTCTTTAAAGACAATGAGAAGTGTTAATTATGTGTCAACATAATCAGCCTTTGATCTAATATAGCTCAACACAATCAAGTGTTGCAAATTGTGACAAATGAGTTGTCGAAACAAGACTAAACCTTATGGCCAAAAGAAAGTAGAATACCAGTTGTTTACATCTGACAGGAATGCATTACATTATCCTGAAAGATTTTAAATTTAAAACAAAGAAAAATAAAAAATTATCTTAAACATATGATAATTACTTGATAAAAGGAAATCTTTATAGGCTCAATCCTTAAAATTTTATTTAGAAGATCGTTCTAGATAGAAAGACCATCATTTATTAATTTTATAATTTTTTAGTTCTTCAAGTTTTGTAATTTAATGGAGTTTAAATCTGTCAAAGATTTTCATCAATCACACGATGACTTTGTAATACTGTTCAAGATAAAATTGTAAATTATGTTGGAATTATCATATAATTGTTCATAATTTCATACATACATACATACATACATACACACACACACACACACATATATATACATACATACACACACACACACATATATATGGACAGAGAGAGAGTTATAGACAAACACAGATAAGCACATTAACCCTTGATTGTAGAGTACACAGTGCAGTTGAGTAATTGTGTGCAATGAACAAATTCAAGACTTGTTAAATCATATAATGCTGACACTAACAGCTTGTTTGGGAGAGGGGAATAGGGGAAAATGGAATGTGCTTTTATGAAGTTTTAATGAAGTCCTCATACTACCCCCCCCCCCTTTTTTTAATGATTGTCTATCACCCTTTTTTTAATAAAATAAAGGGCATAATGGCAATGTTTTTATAACAGAAGTCCTTTACATTCAATTCCCAATCAAGGTTACTTTCCATTCCATTCAAATGCAGTCTCTTATAAAAAATAATACGCATGTAGTCTACATTTAATTCGGAATTGATGAACTTTTTGTAATATTTTAGGGAAACCAGAAAAACAACAGGCACAGATTATATTTGAACAAACCAGTAAGAATGCAAGGAAAAAAGCATGGCATACGGAATTGCACAATTCCATACAGAGATCACTTGCACTGCTATCACAGAAAGTCATTTTAATTTTCTGTACCTCAGATGTCATCCATAAATATTACAGAATGCATTTTGCACGCAATGTGTCCAGAAATGGATCTCCCTAGATTTTAAAACATACATGGAAATGGATTGTCTATTTAAAATTTTGAAGCCTACATGGTGAAACTTGTTCCAAATTTTCAATGGCAACAAATGAATCATCTGAAAATCACGAGAAAGAAACCACATGAAAATTTCTTTCTTCTTCAAGTGTACAGAAAAAAAAAATGCAATTAGCAAACTTGCCTTGAAATTGTCCTGTTTTTCCTGCAGCCCTCAAATTATTAACCAAAGAAACAAGTTTGGGAACTTCCGAATCATCAAGTAACGATTCAAAATGTTTCAATCCCTCGACCACATTAACCTGACATGAAGATAAGCACATCTCAAAAATAGAAAACAATTATAAATGAAAATTCAGTATAATGATTCAACATATTAAGCAATAAAACTAAGTCATAGATATCCACAAAAGTATTTAGTAGAATACTACCTCCTTATGGTCAAGCATCTCCATGACAGAAAAAGTTTTTGGAACCGGAGCAAGATTCTGCTTCTCATTTTGATTTTGTTCTGCAGAATGATTCTCTGTAAGAAAATTATAGGAGTCCAACTCAAAATACAATAGCAAAAATATTTAGAACTAGCCTCATCACATATGTAGGATCTTTCTCTACATGAGTTTTTTTTACATGGAATAATGTTTAAAAGTGAGATAGATATAGTGTCTTAATTTCTAAGATATTTCTCTACATGAGAGTTGATGAAAGTTTGAAGTTTTGAATGTAAAATTTATAAAAATAAATATAAAAAAAGGTAATTCAGATTGGAGAAGAGAAAGGGAAAAAGCCTACAACTTAGGAACTTTTTTAAAAATAGTAAATTACTCTTTTAAACAGTTTTTGTTTTTAAATTTAAAATTATTTAACTAAAAGATAGGGGTATTTTAGAGAGTTTAAGAATTTTTGTGAGGATATTTAAGTACACAAAATGATGAAATCTAGACAGAGAATCCTATTATTAGTAGCATAGATAAATTAAAGAAAAAATTTCTAGATAAGAAGCATCTGTATTCTGTCCTAAATTCAGGCAAGAGAAAGGGAGAGTTTCTCCCCTTTCAGCCAAAAAATGGAACCTAGATATTCCAACCACCAAACCGTTGATACCTAAGGAGCTACCAGAATTAGCCTTCAAATTATATCCTGCTCAGTACAGCCACCACTTCCTTTTTCTCTTTGGCCAATCAAGAGCTGATGGATACAAACCCGATGGCTCACCTACTCCCAAGGGGTTTTTTAATCCCCCCACCCCCCTCTCCCCAAAACCCAAACCTGGCACATTCCATTAAGAAATCCAATTACCATTGCAATTTGAGGTGCATCCATCATCTACCACTTTGGCTTCAGTTGGAGAATTGCCACACGTTGTAACTTCTGAACTTCCCAAACTCTTCAAGCTACCAGCATCTGCTTTGGTAACCAGAAACAATAAACATCAAAGTTGCCACATAGAATTTCTCAATTATAAGGCATATTTCATATTTCATAATTCTGTAACTTTAAGCTTGATTCAATTTGGAGTTGTTGAACCTTCATTAGGAGAGCAACGAAATTTGTTAGTTAATGAGTCACTGTTTGCTAATAGTAAAGAAAAAAAATCCAATATATTTCGAAAAAACCAGGCAAATAGAGGGAAGAAGGTGCAAAACAAAACCCATAGGCAATCAAACTTTCCAGAGTTTTAGGCTTTCTAACAACAGAGCAACACAAGACTGGTGTTGTCATTATACAGGCATGCCATGCATGTCTAAATATTTATGTGATACTTTGTTTATATATATATATATATATCTAAATTTTCATTTTCAGATACTTTGTTATTAATGTGCAATGATTGTTTAAAAATCAGTATAAACAGCTTTGCAATATACACCATAATGATCTATTTTGATAATCATACCTAAATTTTACAATAAAAAATTAACATTTTTTTTTCTTTTACTTAAGCCACAGACGATTACATTACCAAAAAAAGGCAACAGACCCTTGTCCTTCCTTGTAAATTGTCACTTGGTATTGAAAACTATATAAAAGCCACTTAAGAAAATTGATTTTGCAATGAGTTTGCATCAAAAGATATGTGCAATGATCCAATATGATGTTCTATAAGCTTTCAGGTATAACAGTACTATTGACAAACAATCTAAAGTAGTAACTACATATCTCAAAAGTAGGCATAATCTAAGGAGGCAACTTTCAGATAGGAGAACAATTACCCCTAATTGACTTACGAAATAAATTGCTTGATATTTACCCAAAAGAAAATTAATACTTATCCAAAATTCCCATGTAACATGGCTGCACACATGGCCAAAGAAGCTTAAAAGAAGTTACTTTCCTATCCAATAACATTAACTTCAAAGGGATGACCAAAAATGCTTCAAAAGAAGTCATTTTCCTAGTCAATAACATTAACATCAGATGATTTGAAATTGAGCATTCCATTCATTGCCAACAAGCTATAACTCATAAGATGCAATTTAGTTAAGTAATGTAGCGTTCACCATATTGCAATAACAACACACAGAGCAAAATGTAAACCCAATTGCATAATTGATTACCTTTTTTATCCTCCCCAACTGCTGGAGCCTTATCCTCCAACTTCCCAACCTCACCCTCACCTCTCTCACCGCTGCCTTTCTCCGAGCCCACAACACCACCACCCACAGAGGAATTCCCATCATGACTATGAGACTCCACACTAGAATAATGCCCTTCCTTCACAGCATCAAACCTCGGCCCTTGCTTAAACCCCACACCAGATCTCTTAAAATCCTTGCCCCCACCCTTCACCGGCTCATAATACCGCTGCTGTCGCCTCCAAGCCACCTGGTTCAGTGCATATATCACCTCGGCCACTGAAAAGTACTGCTGCATATGCAGCACCGGGTTCCAATTACACCTCCTTTGCTGAATACACCCTATCACCATATCATACTCCCCCGGCTCGCCTACAGCACGCAAATGGTGACACAAATTGTCAATTATTGCATTGGCAGCAGCAAATTCGCCACGCAGCCATGAGATAAACCCATCCCGCTCATCTGGGAACCACTGTCGGTGGTGGATCTCACCGCCACCGGCACCACTCCCACCACCACCACTCGGATACTGCATTTTGTCTGATAATACCACATTTCCCGATGGCATTGCCATGGAGAACCCACTACCCAGAAAAATGTCACTACTACCACATATATAGACTATGCTCACTACTCAGATCTATGCATATAAAGCACACGAACGAATATCTCTAAATCCAAATCAAATTTGAGCAAATTCCCATAAAGATTCAAATACCAAATCAAGCAAAAGACAACAAACTTCCAGCCTTTGGCTTTAGACCCAATTGAATTTATATCTATATTCAACGCTTTCCTAACACAAAAGGCACAAAATTCAGTCTTTAGAAACAAAAATAACACAAAACAGTAACTGGGTTTTGTTTATCTTATCAAATCCGATCAGATTAAGATTGCTGCAATTGAAGAAATGGGAATTTTCCCAAATACCCAAAAATCCAAATTTGAAGCTCAGATCTGGAAATGGGGTTTGTGGGGGGAATTGGGATTGTGGGTATGAGAGAAAAAAGAGACAGTTACTTGAAGATGAGGGAATTATATTTATTATATTAAGCTTTTCATAGTAGGGATTAGCCACAAGATCTAGGGTTTGTGAGAGCTGTCCTTGTGAGTGGTGTGTGTGAGACTAAGAAAGAGAAAGAGAAAGAGAGAGAGAAAAAAGATAGAAGTGAATGTGAAATGGCTTATTAAGCACGCATGTGTATGGTCTTAAATGGTGGCTAATAAGAAGAGGATGTCTCTCTCTCTCTCTGTTTTTGTGAGTGGTCACACGGTCTACAGTGCTGAGGAACTGAGGCCTGAGAGTGTGGATCGGACAAGGATAGAATATTCGTGACTATATATATATATGGGTGTTTTTGACATTTTCCATTTTATCTCAAGGAGACCTGGTTTTGTTTTTGTTTTCTTTTGTTTTGTTGACAGAGAGAGAGAATACTTAAAAATTCATTTCTCATTTTTGGGTTTTGGTCTGAGTTTCTAAAAAACTACTTGTATAATCTTTGGTGGGGTTTTATCTTGTTATGGATAACTTCAATGTTTAGCTCTCATTCATTGGATTTGTTTTGATCATATTATGGGACTATTTAGGATATTTATAAGTGACTTTCCTATTATTTACACTATTATTTGTTTTTTGTAAATTAAAATTTATTTTTAAAGTTTATTTTCTTTTAGCCAATACAATTATGTTAGGTTGTAAGGGTGTTCTTGTCATTTTATGATATCAAAGAGACCTGGTTTTGTTTTGTTTTATTTTGTTCTGGTTTGTTGAAGAGAATAAAAATTCATTTCTCATTTTTGGGTTCTAAAACATGAGTTATCTTGTCATGGATAATTTCAATCTTTTGCTCTGTTTCTTTGGATTTAGTTGGATCAGATTAAGGGACTATTTTCTCAACAACCAAATATAAAAAAAAAAGATTAAGGGACTATTGGTTGTCATTTTTGTAAATCAAACTTTCTTTGTAAAGTTTATTTTTTGAGGCAATATAAGTAAGTTTTTGTTTGGCTCCTGTCTTAAAAAATCTCAACTTGCAACTTGAGCCATTCTTTTGTTTTTTCCAAGATAAAATATAGAGTGAGCCTCATAGTAGATAGTACTAGTGCCATAACCGTAATACTACACCTTTTTTTGTTATTAAACTAGCCTCATCACATACTTCGTGCCAGCTATGAGGCTTTTTTTTTTTAGTGTCTTATTTTGTAGAAAAAAAATTATGTTTTTTATCTTATGTACATATAATTTTTATTTTGAAAATTTAATTTATAAATAAATAAAAAATTTGAAAATCAATAGGAGAGTGATCCTATTTTTTAGACAATATTTTAGTGGGATTTAGAGTTGCATTTTTATCAGATTGTCCTCTAATTTTGTCTCTACTTAAACATAGGGATGTAGGAGCATTTTTGAACTAAAAAATAAAGAATTCAAACAGAGGAAGTTTCTTAAATAATAATATAGATGTAATGTTGTACATTTAGTCCAAATAACAATTAAATTAATTAAATTTAGTTTAACGCCACCATACTTCATAGAGGACATGTAGGTGGGCGAAATCCTATAGTCCATCCTTTTTGTTTTTGGGTAAGCCATCCTGTATTTTTAATTGTTCTACAGTCTGCATTTTCTTTAATTCATAATAGTAGGTTTGCTAGTATTTATAAGATTCATCAACTTTTTCTAATGAATCTAGAACAACTAAAATTAACCCTCGTGTAACCTTCCCTTTAGAGTCTAGTAGAATTTGTCATCTATATAAGAAAATTATAAGATACTCCGGCATAAGTATACTCCGGCATAAGTATACTCCTCTTTGATAAATGAATAATAGTTCACATGTATAAATTTAATTAGTAAAACATGCTAATATGTGAAAAGATAAAATATGTATTTATTTTAATTTAGAAGTGTTTTTCATTTAAGAGTTTTTTTTTTTTTTTTTTTTTTTTTTTTTTTTTTTTGGTGGAAGTGTTTCACCAAATCTTAAGACAGGTAGTTATGATCTATATGCGGATATGGAGTAATCCTTGAGTAATTTATTTTTGAAAAGTCTTTTCTCAGTTTCAATTGTTTGTGTTTGTAGGTAAAATGTGGTCAAACTTGTAAAATATTTTCCATTGACTGTAAAATCCTTTATAAAAAGTTGCAAAATATTTTATCTTTAAAATTTTGGTAAAACATTTTACAAAAACACACAATGAATTTCCTCACCCATCTAGTGCTAGGTCATCGGTCTGATGGGCTGGGCAGCTGATGCCAACGGTCCAGTGGCCAAAGCCACCATTCCAATGACTTGGGCCAATGATTTGGTGGTAGAATTTGCCGTTCCGATGACATGTGTCAACAAATAGGTGGTCGAAGCCACTACTCTTGTGACTTGTGCCAGGGTCTAATGGCTAAAGTTGTCGCTCTAGCAACCAGTTCTAAAGGTCCAATAACCAAAGTCATCATTTCGAACACTAGTGTTGGCAATCTAATAGCTGAAGACACCATTCCGATCGTCGAAGACACAGCTTCAGTGGCAGTCGCCAACAGTCTAATCATTTGAGCCATTGTTCTGGCAATCCTGTCACTAGCAACTCCAATGGCTGGCCCACCAATTTTGATAGTTTACTTGAAGAATTTTATTTGTCATACCAAATATCTAAAAATATTTTAGGTATTACTATCACGCGATACTGTTTTACACAGCATACAATCATGTAGTATTTTTTTTTTCCTTTTTTTAATAATGTGGAAGTTAGAGGTGGGAGGATTTCTATCTCTTGTATAATAATAATAATAATAATAATAATAATATATATATATATATATTTTTTTTATAGAATACACATAATAATATATCTCAATAACGAAATTTATGGTGAGATCTACCATCTATATGAGATAAGGGAATATCACATGACATCATAACTTTGGAAGGAAGAATTAAATTCATGGGTGAGTCAAGAGTGGATCTAGATTGCTATCTTTGGAAGGAAAAACTATTGCTTACTTTATAAGTATAGCAACGTGATACTCCAACAATAATTAGTGGGATTTATATCTATATGATAGGAGGAAATATCAAATTGCTAATTCTGGAAGAAAAAATTATTAGATACTCTCAAAGTATAGTAGACATAGTACTCCTTCACACGCGAATAATGGATCCACCATATATCTAATTAATAGGATACATTATAATGTGAAAAGTGAAAATATCATATTGCTATTTTCTCAAAATATGGAATAATTACCCTTCAAAAACACCATGTAGTCTTCTATAGATATTTTTTTGATAGATTTATAAAATTGATAGACATAATTTTCTATAGATTAACATTTAAGAGCTTGATCCATATTTGTATAGCAATTCATGTTTTTGCAAGATATCAAAGATACGAAACTAAATTTATTGTGATTTGAATTGCTAAGAGTCTAATAAATCAATAGCTCACATGCTCTCATTTATTAAGAGAACATTGTTCAAATCCCCTAATATATTGTATATATTGAATTGTAAAAAATATATTTAAAAAAAAAAAAAAAACCTGTTGTTCAAACAATTGTGTGTGCCATGTGGCATATCATTTGGGCCTTACATTTTTGTTCAAACCTGTTGTTCAAAAAACTATACATTTTCCAAATTAATTAGTTTATCTCATCATTTACGCGAGCGAGGCCTAACGGAATAACCTACTCGGATAATATAAAAGGTCAGGATTTAAACCCTGGTCGCTGAAGTGGGCCGGGAAGATTTTTTTTTTTTTTTTTTTTAAACGTTAAATTTGGAAGAAAATATGTAGCAACAATTTATGGCATTATTTTATTACAATGTGTTATGTCAATTTCAAGAAAACCTGTAACCAACCATACATTGATTCCTTCCTATCCAAAAAAAAAGAAGAAAAAAACTATACATTGATTCCTTCCTATCCAAAAAAAAACTATACATTGATTCCTTCTAAATTTTTTTTTTTTAAATAAAAAATAAAAAACCCTGTTGTTCAAACAATTGTGTGTGGCATGTGGCATATCATTTGGGCCTTACATTTTTGCTTTTACCTTTAAAATTAATGAAAACAATGTGAAACGTTATCCATATTAACACAAACATGGTTCCTTTTGACAAAATCATAAGATCCACCAACTTATACGGTGCATCTTCTTTCTTGTTATTTCAGAGCAATATCATTGAGCCTTAAAAGCCGGCCGTAGAGCCTTAAAAGCCAACCTGTTGATTTCACCTAGAAAGATTTGCACCTACTAAGGAAAAGAATGAACAATACCACTGACACAATATTTTTCACAACAATTACGTTACCAAGTTTTTAGTGGCTCTCATATGAGCCTATTACTAATATCATTTTCAAATCTTTCGTCATTTTTTTCTTTTCTTTTTTTTGTATATAGACTTATTTCAAAAGTATTGAGGCACTGGATAGGGTTAATTTACAATTTTTTTTTTTTTTTTTTATTAGTTGAATGGTTGGGTGGAAGATTTGAACTTTGGATGTCTCTCTTAGAACTACCAAAAGATGCAAAATGAACTCAAAACTCTTGGCTAGTGTGTGTGTATATATATAGGGAAAATTACACTTTACCACCTTAAATTGTACCTTATGTTGCACTTTGCATCCTAAACTTTCAAATACACTTTTTGCACCCTAAATTATGACCCTTGTTACACTTTGCACTCCAATATTAAGTTTACTATTAGCTTGGATGGAAAATATGACACCACATGAAAAGACCTAATTGTCTCTCTTTTCAATACTTTAAATACAAAATATAAATTACACTTTACCACCCTGAAATATACTATTTATTACACTTTACACTCTAAACTTTGAATTTTCATCCAAATTAACAGCAAACTTAATGACAGGGTGTAAAGTGTAACACGAGTCATAGTTTAGGGTGCAAAACGTGCATTCAAAAAGTTTAGGATGCAAAGTGTAACATAAGGTATAGTTTAGGACAGTAAAGTATAATTTCCCCCTCTATATATATAAATGCTACTAAAATCCAAAATTAACTTCTAATTGTGGTCTAATTTTGTGTGAAGTGTCCATTTAATTATTAATTTTTTTTGTCAAATGACCCATTTATAATGCTTATGTGAAAATCGAGATGACTTCCTCAATCACTTAGGTAAAAAGTAAGATCACATCAATGTTACTAGACATGGGATATAACCTAATTAATTTAAAGAATCAGAAAATGATCATACAAATACTTTCTTATTTTCAACTTTATTATTTGATGGGATATTTTCAAATTACCATTTTAATGGTTTGACCTCTTTGTTACTTGTCAAACTATAGTAATTCAAAATTCTTCACTTCATACCTAAGATTTTTTTTTTTTTTTTTTTTTTTGAGAAAGAAATTGTAACATCTTCCATCCATACAGATTAACCAATGACATGTATAGCATGCCTAGCTAGTTTATGAGCTACAGAATTGCCTTCACGGCGAACATAAGAGAAAGAAATATTATTAAAAGACTAAGATAAAATTTTTCCATCGAAGAACAAGTGACTAAAGGAAGCCAATGATGGAGCTAGATCTTTCAGTGAGTTAATAACTAAACTTGAGTCACCCTAAAAAATAGCCATTAACACACCTATATCCAAAGAGAACTCCAGAGCTTTGGCTACTGATATGGCCTCGACCTCAATTGTAGACGATGGAAGAGCAACATTTGGTGACAAAGAAGCCATGATTAGTCCTTGATCATTTCTAATAACAACACCAATACCAACTATGTCTTCCTCCTTAAAAATGGCACCATTGAAATTTATTTTGTAGCAATTTGCTGGTGGAAGTCTCTATGCAGAAGACAATCTAGGTGGAGGGGGAGGGAAGCATGGTTAAGCATCTTGGTACTCTTGAAGAGAGGTAAAAGCACTGTGAAACACCTGATCAAGAGGGAGAGCTGGGGAAGAGGTTCTGACTAGATTATGCCTATTCCAAATGAACCAAGAGACCATGGCAAAGAGTTCAAAATTGAGGTCTGATTCCACAATGAAGCTTACTAGATTTGAGAAGCTAAGGAAAGTCTTACCATCTCGAAGATTCCACTGAACATCACAACTCCACACCCCATCAAGGCATGAGCAAGACCAGATAGCATGTAGGACATCTTTTTCCTGCTATAAACATAGTTCGTAGCAACCATTCTCAATCACAGTTCTCTGAACAAGATTCATGTTGGTGGGGGTAACATTCTTGCATGCGCTCCATATGAAATTTTTATCTTTGCTTGGAGCTTTTAGGCCCCAGATTTCCTCCAAAAATTTTATGACTAGGTAGAAACTTCTTAGGCAACCTATGGTTGCCTTTCTTGGCTCTTTAGGAACTGATATCCAGATTTGACTGAGTATTCCCCAAACTGGACATAGGGCCAATAGAGAACATCCCATGTGATGTGATTGCTCAAGGGGATTTTTAAGATTAATTTGACTTCAGTGGGGCTAAAAGAATTGTTTAGAAGCTCCCCATACTGTCATGCAAAAGGGTTGATAAAGGAACTCACTGTAACCTCTTGAGCATCTTCAGTCAGTGGGGTCTAGATTTTTGGATAGCTCAGAGAGTGAAGCCAATTTTCAAACCAGATGTTGACTAAATTTCCATTGCCTATCTTCCATCTAGCTCCATTTTTTTATAACATCTCTCCCCTTTAGAATGCTCCTCCATGCATAAAAGCCATTCTATGAATCTTTAGCATCCATCACCGAGCAATTAGGGAAGAATTTTGACTTGAATACTCTATAAAATAGTGAGTTTTTGTTATGCAACAGCCACCATGTTTGCTTAGCCAAGAAAACATCATTAAAGAGAGTAAAGTCTTTAACCCCATACCCCCTTCAATTTTTGGATTGCACATTTCCTCCCATTTAACCTAGTGGATTTTCTGTCTATCTCCCCATTGCCCCCACCAAAACTTACAGACAAGTTTCTCAATATCATTGCAAAGTCCCAAGGGTAACTTGAAGCAACTCATGGTGTAAATTGGGATGACTTGGACCATAGCTTTGATCAGGATTTCTCTCCTCGCTTGTGATAAAAGCTTCTTTTCCTAATCTTGAAGCTTCAGCCAAACCCTTTCTATTATGTAGTCGAAGCTTGCTTTTTTCCTTTTTCCCACAAGTGAACTTAAGCCTAGGTATTTCTCATATTACTTGATTTCAAGAACTCCTAATAGTTCTTTAATTTCCTATTTGCTATCCATCATAGTAGATTTACTAAAAAAGAGAGCTGTTTTATTCCAATTCATTTGTTACCTAGAGATCTATTCATAAGCTGTCAAGATACTCAAAACTTGTTAACCTTCATCCTTGTTAGCTTTACAAAAAAGTAGACTATCATCAGTAAAAAGTAAACGGTTAAACTAGGACTTCTCTTACTCAAAGAGAAACTCTTAATACTACCTTCTCTCTCTGCTTAGGAGATAAGACCATGCAACCCCTCCGTGCATAATAAGAAGAGGAATGGTGAGAGAGGATCACCTTGCTTGATGCCCCTTAAGGGTTGAATGAAGCCCTTTGGTTCCCATTGATCAAGATAGAGTAAGTAATAGACTTGACACACACCATCATAAGATTTATCCTCTTCTCATTAAAGCCCAATTTGTGCATCATTGCCTCCAAAAAAGTCCATTCTACCCTATCAAAAGTTTTGCTCGTGTCAAGTTTGAGAGCCATGAACCCAGTCTTCCTTAAGTTATGTTTGCTCATGATGTGTAAAGTCTCAAAGGCTACAAGAATGTTATCTGAGATCAAACGATTCTTGGTGAAAGCATTCTGGTGCTCTAAAATAATTGGTGGCAAAATGCTTTTAAGACGATTAGCCAAAACTTTCAAAATAAATTTGTAGAGAAAATTACACAAACTAATTGGTCTATAATCCACTCTCTTAGAATTTTTAACTTTAGGGATGAGAGTTAAAAAAGTGTGATTTTAAGGGTGAGGGAGAGGTGCAGTGTTAAGGGATGAAAGAATAGATTGTGTAACATCATTGTCAGCAAGAGACTAATAGTTTTGGTAAAAGAGAAGAGGCATACCGCCTTCAAATGAGCAATTTGCTTCAACGCTGCTTGGACTTCCCATTCCATGAAGTCTTGAGAAAGCTATGCATTCATATCAGCATTGACAATAGCATTGGTCTCTTGTTGAAATCTTGAATAGGTTTTGACAAAAACCAATCAATACAGCTGCTACATCCTCTGTATTGGTACACCACAGATTTGAAGAATTAAGGAACCCTGAAATTTTATTCCTGCGGTGTCTTTGGTTTCCCCTGTTATGAAAATATTTTGAGTTTTTGTCTCCCCCCACTAACCAAAATGACTTAGCTCTCTGCTTCCATAAGTGAATCTCTTTATTCATCAACTCATTAACCTCTACCTGTAATTCTCTAACACATGAGTTGCTGCCAATGGTAATTGCTAGTAGGACTGAGCAAGGTACCCTGCTCACCTGAAAACCCAACCGACCCAACAGGTTTTGGGCGGGTCTAAAAATATTCGGGTCGGGTTTCGGGCCTAAATCTCGGACTATTTTTGGGTTCAGGTCAGTGTCAGGTCAATATCGGGTCCTATAAATATACTACTTCAACCCAATTTTTTTTTTTTTTGGGGAAAGAAACCCTACTATTTGTTGTTCTCTCTTCGGCTGAGTCAAGGAGTGAGTACCCATCAGAATCGTCGTGGGTTGAGGACCAGGAGAGTTCCAAAGGGAATGTCGTGTCTCTGGTCGCCATCATTGAGGAAGAGGAAGCTCTGATCGGCGCACTAGATTTTCAAGTCATCGAAGCCGGCCAAGGAAGTGTCGGCTCAAAGATTACCATCGTGACTCCAGATCTTGTATGGGCCGGAGGCAGTGATTTTGCTGACAAAGGGAATAAATGTAGAAATCGCACATACGACGGAGCACGGAATGGAATTGGAGTTTTGGGGTTTATTTGAGTTATGAGTTTGGAATGAAATTGGAGCTTGTTTATGTGAAAAGAGAGGAATTGAGTGTTTCTTGGGTTATACTGCTTGTGTTTGTGCTTGTGCACTATTGAGTTGTGAAGTGAAATGGGTGCTTTGGATGGCTTGGAAGGAAGGTATGTGGGTTTGGCTTGTTGGAGTTTTCTTTTTGTTTTGTTTATTAGGGTTCTCTCTCTCTTTTTTTTTTATTTGATTTGTGGAGGTTGAGACTGTATGGCTCAAATTGAGGCATACAGATATTTTTCCTCGTTAAAAAAACAAAAACAAAAACTAAAAAGGAGTCCAACCCAAGACCCAACCTGAGACCTGAAAAACCAACCCGATTACAGACTTGTTTTTTGATTTGGGTCAGGTTTTAGATAGCCAAACCCAATTAATATCGGGTCAGGTTTCGGGTCACAAACTCACTCCCAATTGCTAGTCTTTCTACTTAAGCTAGCAAATTCCTTTTTTCTACTAGAGATCTTCTGACATTCCCAAAACTTCTTTTACTCCACTAAGTTAAATCCTTGGCACATTTTTCAACCTTTCTTAATATAAATCAAGTAATACAATTACGGAAAGAATTGTAAAGAAATTCTATAAGATATTGTATTATTTGTGATGGAAAAATACTAACATGTTTCATAATTTTATATTAGACGGTTGATGGGGAAGGATCATACGTGACCCACTTAAATTCTTATTTTTAATAAAAGAAACATGTAACTAAAGTCTAAAGTGGGTTAGTTTAGAAAGAAGTGGGCCACTAATGAGTCTATGCTTACTGCCGCACACTCTTAGTGCGATGATCACTTCATAAATATAAGTGTTTGTAGGGTGTGAGGGGTAAGGGTCGGGGTTCAAGTCTCCAGAAGGGAGTTTCACACACATATACACTTAGATTAGGCTAGAGTAGAATTTCTATCTTGTATAAAAAAAATTAAATTAAATTAAAAAAAAGTCTATGCTTGACTTTTTTTTGTATCAAGCCTTATAGCTCATAGTTTGTTCATGAACAATTTTTTTTTGCTTAGACTCAACTTGTTTATTAAACAAGACTAAAATTAAGCATCAAAATTGGCTTATTTATAACCAAACAAACACATAAACAAGTTGTTTATCGAGTTGAGTCTGAGTTTTTTATGAATGGCTTGATTCATTCACTGTCCTAACAGTTCTTGTCAAGCTAGTGCATACTTTAGCCTTTAGCAAGAAAATTCATGTGGAAACTAAACCTCTATAATGGTAAACTGGATACCTTATGCCAATCAAATTCTTACAAGGGTATGAGATTTCATAAATTCAAGAATATCAACTTACTAAGTCGGCTACTACGGTTAGAATTATGGAAAAACCAAACTTACTAAGTCTTCAGGAGGGAGTTTTACACAAATATACACTTAGATTAGGTTAGAGTAGAATTTCTATCTTGTATCAAAAAAAAAAAAAAATCTATGCTTGACTTTTTTTGTATCAAGCCTTATAGCTCATAGGTTGTTCATGAACAATTTTTTTTACTTAGACTCAACTTGTTTATTAAACAAGACTAAAACAAAGCATCAAGCTTGGCTTATTTATAACCAAACAAACATAAATGAGTTTTTTATCGAGCCAAGTCTGAGTTGTTTATAAATGGTTTGATTCATTCACTGCCCTAACAGTCCTTGTCAAACTAGTGCATACTTTAGCCTTTAGCAAGAAAATTCAGGAGGAAACCAAACCTCAGTAATGGTAAACTGAATACCTTATGCCAACCAAATTCTTATAAGGGTATGAGATTTCATAAATTCAAGAATATCAACTTACTAAGTCCGCTACTACGGTTAGAATTATGGAAAAACTTAAGCTAATAGAAGATAAATTTAATTATTTAACCATAATTTTAACAATCTCCCTCACATGTGAGCTAGAGGCCCTAGACATCCCCTTAATTAGCGAGGTTCAATACGTGAGATTTTTAATATTTTAAAATGATATTAGGAGATCTTGAGTTTATCTTTATTCTACGTCTCATTTAAAATATTAAAAGTCTCACGTATTGGGCCTCACTTTTTAAGCGGAAGTTTAAGTCCACACATAAGAAAGTTTTTTTTAAAAAAAAAATGGTTAAATAATTAAATTCACAATTTCCTAATAGCTTACACTTTTAAAACAATTTGTTATTTAACAACTATTAGTTAAATATAGTAGTGCAGAAGATATACTAATGAAAAAAAGACCAAATCTCCTTCTTGGGTTTGATAGAGTATTATACTATGATGAGCAGTAGAGAGATACCATCACTTAATAAGGTGGAGGTTTATTAGTTGGAAATGGTCAAGGAATGCATATTTGGCAACACCCCTTGTATTCCGCGGGTTGAAGGTCTAAAACTAACGCCAAGGTAGCTCGTTCAAATATAATATGATTGTGGCTAACTTGACGGTTCTATCTTAGCATATGTATGCCGAATTGTTTTTCTTTATATATGCCAAACTATAATATAAAATTACCAGTTGATATTCAGCTATTGTCTCCTTTCTCTTCACCAAAGCTCTTGCTGTGTGTGTTCCAAGACTTGTGACTTCATCTTCTTTTCAAACGCAGCTAATCAGCTCCGGCTCTCTATGTTCCAGAACCTTAATGGCATCACCATCAACCCAAGCTGATTATGCTGCGTTTGAAGAGAAAGTGAAGTGAACGGTTTATCTTGATAACCTCTCACCACATATCACTGAACCAGTGGTGAGATCTGCTCTTAATCAGTTTGGGAATGTGAAGAGTGTTCATTTCATTCGAAATTACATCGGACCAAGGAACCTCCCACAATGCGCATTGGTGGAGATGGAGGACTTAATGCAAGCTGAAGCTGTTGTATCTATGACCTTCCCCTATTATTTTATGGTGTCTGGCATGCCAAGGCCGGTGAGGGCTCTTCCTGCAGAAGTGAATATGTTTGATGATCGCCCGAAAATGCCTGGTAGAACAATACGGTGCCAATGGTTGGATGAAAATGATCCTGATTTTAAGGTTGCACAGAAAATTAAGGACCTTACCAAGTTAAATGCTGCTCAATCTGCATTCTTACTAAAGGTAATTTTCATTGATTTGATGTTATTCATTGCATTTTGTTTTATTACATGATTTTGTGGGGCAGATATTTAATCTATAATGCAGCATAGGTATGTAGAAGCAAAATCTATAACACAAAACAACTACAACAAGAACCCGAGGCTTAGTAGGTAATGAAAATAGAGAAAACCTCTCAAAGTAACTTTTGCTTTCCAGAGATCAACTAGGAAAATGATCCTAACTCGACTAGAAAAGAGAAACAACATAAAGTGTTGAAAATAATTTTCCTCAAAATAAGCATAAGACTAGTTCTTTAATGTTTAACTTATTAGATGAATTTCTTGTTGTAGCAACAACTGCAAGAAGAAGAGAGTCTTGCAAAGTATCAGCAAGATATTCTCAACACAAATTACAAGAAGCATGAAGTGATAGACAACATCATGGTTGATGGAACTGCTCGTCGCTTAGCGGACCGATATAACCTACATTGTGAATGAAAGCTCCATTTGTGAACACATCTAAGCAGATGGTCAGCATTGTGTATATTTGTGTTACAAAAAGAACTACCGTTTACGTTCCTCAACTCCAGTTCATATCACTAGAACCACCAAGGTCAGAGGACAGTAGAGCACAATTCTAATCCCTAACTTTTGAAAGATGCATTGCACATGCTTCCTAGACCAATCCCTCTTTTACTTTCTTATGCATGTATTCTATTTCTTATCTCATGGTTTTGGAAGCAATGTTGTATTTCTATCTTTTACTCTTAAGTCATAAGATTAAAAAAAATAATGATAATAAATAAATAAATAATTTTATGTCTTAAAATCTCAACAGTAAAAAAAGATCTTGGAAAATTAAGGAAGAGTTCAAGTTTTGAGTTGGACCTGGGGTCATTTATTAGTTATTAAAATGTAAATAATAGATTGGTTTTTTAATATATATATATATATATATAAAGGAAAATCGATTATAAAAATCTAAAGAATTCACATAGTATTTTCATAAAGTAAATAGAAAATACACTAAATTTTCTAAAACTTAATGGACTGAGATAATTATAACTTTTAAGGGTCAAAAATGTAATTTAGCCTAGATTATAATATAACTAAAAAGTGCCATGTGCTATTTAGTAGGTCTAATTATTGTTATTTAGAGACTAATGGAAATTCTCTAAGTCAATCGCATGTAAACACATGTCGATGTCTTAATTTAAAAATGACACATGCAAACTAATTTGGCATTGCCATATGTTACGTAAATTAAGAAATTTTGACAAATCAAATAATGTCTTGTGTCACTTGAAAAACAAGGTTTAAAAGTCCTCCAATTAAAATTATGATGTGTTACCAATCAAATCAACAATGTATCATTAAATCTCTTCAAGACTCTTGTAAGTAAAGGCACCCATCAATCTAGAGGGACGAGAGTAGAAGGTTTGAAACTTTGTCAAAGCGAGCTATAGAGCCTACGAGAACTTCAGCGTTTCAAAATTGTTACAGGATTCAAGCTCTACAACCCAAAATAATTACTTCAATTTAATCTTCGAATATGAAAGACATTCATTTAAATCACCATTTTAAAATCTCAAAGTTCTACCAAATCAAATTCCAAAAAATCCATAAACTTCAAGAACCATAATCAATCAAAGAATATTTGTTAGATTCAAGCCCTACAACTCTGTGGAACTTCTACCAACAAAAAATTCAATTATTAAGAACATTCAAAACGCTCATGAATAACACAAAATACAAATGAAGAATGAAGAGTATCTAAAAGGTGCACAATTGTAAATTTATTACAATTTCATTACAAAGATCTTTCAATTCACTTTCCAATCGAAGTGGAGGACATTTTGGGTTTGAATCAATAGTATATTTGAACAAATTTTTAATCAAAGACTTTTTTCTAGTAGATCCAATCAAAAGATTCTTCCTTTGTTAGGAAATATAAATACTAAGAATTGTATCCGCTCATTCATTAATACAAATTTACTTTTGTGGAACATCTTCATTGTTTGGGATAGTTTATTCAAATATGATGGTTGTGGTTAACTTGTTGGATATCCATAGTAAAATATTTAACTCTTGTTAGTTTAGATGAATGAAATTGTATCACCGCACCTTTAAATGGTTGAACCTCTCTAGGCATTAATAGTCTATTTGGATTGAAAGAGAGGAAGGGGGAGTAGAGAAAAGTTGGCCAAAAATTAGCCTAATATTTAGCCAATTCTACTCTATTCTCCCTTACTCTCGCTCTTTCCCATCAATCCAAATAGGGCATAAGTGCTTGGGCTTTAGGAGAATTGTCATAGTAAACATATTGGTAAATTAGCATTTCTAACCTTCTAAAAAATTGAGAGAAATTTTTTGAAAAACATTGAAGGAAAAGAAAAAGGCAAATGTGGGCACTTGAGCTGAATTAATGAAAGAGTAATTCTATGACCACAAACTATTTTGTAATTTTTTTTGCCACAACTCTAGTGTGTCAAACAATGAATGATTAATTATTATTTACACATGAACTTACTATTTTTTCTCCACCACTCATACTTTGTTATGTGATAGTTTTGGCAAGAAATTGTAAAAAATTTGGTGGTTCTGCACTTTTTCTTAACTAAATAATCCACTCCCGTTTTACCCGAAACAAAACTTGGCTTGTTCACTCCCCTCACTCGCCCTCTCTCTGTCTTTCACCCTCAAATAAATCCACCATCTCCCTCAAACTCGCTCTCTCTCTCTCTCTCTCTCTCTCTCTCTAGGGTAGTTTCTGGGTTTGATTTTTCTGTGATTGTGAATATGAATAAGTGCTGATTTATAGTTAGGGTTTGCTTTTGATTTTGTTTTACGCATATATATGTAAGATACTAAGATGTACCATGTGACTATATGCTATATGTTATGCAATATTATAAACAATGTAAGAAGCAGGGGATTAGATAAGCTAGAAGATTTTGAAATCAGAATTTAGCAAGTGTAACAACCATGATGCTCTTCCTCGCAATAAAACAAAAAAATGCGTAGGACGAGTCATTCTTAATGAAAATGCGTGGTTTTTGTAGAGAATCCAGGAAATTCAGAGTAACAATGGTGGAATGAAAAGGAGAACAGAGTAACTGAATTTACAAAGAGTAAATGCTCTTTATATAGAGCTGTACAATAAGCTTAGGCTTTTAGATCCAAAAATAAAAAGCCGTATATGATCAAGAAAACTGGAAGCGAAAGTTTGCAGAACGAAGAACAGGGAAGAAGATGAGGCTGACTTGTTCATGCGTATTTATCAAACACTTCTCTCAAAATATATATATATATATATATATATATATCAAACACTGTGTTGTCAGCTTTAGTTAGTAAAACAATCGTAAAAACGATGCCATTCAGCTTAAGTGAGTGAATTCCCATTTAACCGAAATTTACCCATTTGTAGATCTATTTGAGATTTACTTATTTTATTAAAATTGAAAATTTTTTTTGAAAGTACTGTAAATAAAAATAAAAATTAATTGAAATAGTATAATAAGATCCATGAATAATAACAAAAAATACAATAAGGTTTATGAATAGTAACAAAAATATAATCTTAATAGTATTTCATCCAAACGCACAACATGAATCCATTTAGATACTGCTTATTACTGAAAATCGAAAACTTATTACTAAAAGTATTATAGTAAAATAATTTTTAAACAATGAATAGTACTTGTGGGACCCAGTTTTAAAGTTACATTTGCGTTTTTCCGTATTTGTTGATCCGTAAACAGTACGCAACACAAAAAAAAAAATAATAATAATATGTCTACATTATTTTTACAACAAATTTTAAGTGGCATATTGTTACTGATTATTATTGTTAGGACAAAAAAGAAATCTTAGTATTAGTTTCAAATTTGAATCAATAATAATAACTAACTACTTATAATTTATTATAAAAATATTGTAAACAAAGTATCTCTTTAAAAAAAAAAAAAAAAAAAAAAAAAAAAAAAAACTCAAAATGCCTGTCGCTGGTACGCAAAGCACACTATATTATCTTGTACGCAGCCATTTTGTAGCTGAGCTGGAATATAGCTGTTAGAACCTTCTGTTCTTCTATCAGTTTCTTGGTGACAACTGTCTAAAGGTTAAAGTTCCACTAGGATCCCACGAGGCCTTGGGAACCACTAGACCTTTCCTTGGGGTCTGAGTAAGAGAAAATTTAGACCCTTGAGGCAAACCTATCCTGATAATGTTATTTATTTATTTTATTTTATTTTTTGAGTATTATCCTGATAATGTTTGATTGACAAAAAACTTCGATGTTATTTGGAAACTATAAGCATCTGTCTCTTGGATCAATTGTTTAATCTAAATTCACTTTGCATAATTTATTATTGCCCTTTCACTCTCGTTTGTAATATATATATATATATATATATATTATATTACTACCCTTTCATCCACAACATAATTTCGGGGATGACCAACAAGCGAGTCAAGCCAAATCACCCTCAAGAACAGTGATTGCCATGACCAAACCATAACCAAGACAACTCATGATTTGTACAGTGAGGCATCAAAGTTGAGCTAAATTGAGAGATTAATGTGATGTCAATGCCTATTTCATTCTATGTTTCTTTGTCTTCTTGTCATTGAGGAAAGCCTTATTTATTTCTGAAATTATTTGATTGGATCAACATTAGCATTGTTATGCAACATGTTGTTTCTTTTAAATCAGATCCCTCTCATTGATTTTCAAAAAAAAAAAAAGGGGGATCCCTCTCATTGATTTTCTTAGCCACCAAATGTATCTCTCTCCCCCACTTTATCCCTTGTTCGTTTTCTCTCCTCGTTGACCAAGCAACTTTTAGATATTCCAAGTCCTTGGGGTTCCTTGTCTAATAAATATTTTTATTTTCCTTTCAATTTAGAATCTGTTTGGAATTCACTTGTTTTGCTGAAACTGAAAACCTTTTACTGAAAGTACTGCAAATAAATATAAAAATTAGGTGAAATAGTAAAATAGAACCCATAAATAGTACCAAAAAGGGTCCATGAATAATAATAAAAATAAGCTGAATAGTAAAATAAGCTGACTTTTTTATTTGGAGCCAAACACATACTTAGTGTAAGTTTAGATAGAGCTGAAAACAAATTTCAACTGTGTTGGGCATTATCTCATGGGTCCCGTGCACTATTTATGGGACCCGCAAGTACGGAATTCAGTAAAAAAAACTTTAAGACTGGGTCCCACATGGCACTATTCATATTTAAAAATTATTTTGTTACAGTATTTTTAGTTTTTAACCATAAGCATTATGCAAACAAACCTTTAGTTGGGAAAAAACAAAAAACTTTGATGGTGCAGTTCATGAAATCAATGAATCTTCAACGAAAGCTTGAAAAAACAACATGACATTGTCTTGTGACAAGCTTCCAATGAAGTTAGAGATTGAGGATTCTCTAGAAGAAGAGCATGAACTACTTAAAAATTGGCTGAGATTTTACTGGTGAAATTCGTGGTAGAAGCCTTTTCAATCATTTCAAGAGGTTTTGAATTTCAATTTTTTTATTTAATTTTTTGGTTTAGGGAAAATATAAGAAATTGTGAGAAAATTGTGAAACTTACTCAAATATGAGAAACCATATCAAAATAACGCCTAATCTATTTATTTTGCTTATTTGAGTGACTTTCACTCTTAATTCAATAGTGGGCCAAAATGGGTAAATACCCTTAATATTAAAACTATGTAGCAAAATATCATTCTTTTGAAACAATCTAGCGAAATGCCTTTCTTTTAAAACTCGATTTTAGGAAAATCGAGTTCTACATAGAACTCAGTTTTCTTATTCTTGAGTTCCTTGTGTTTTGTGCCACGATAGAGGTTGCTAACATGACATTTCGAATTAAAGAAGTCCATGTAGAACTCAATTTTAGTAAAATTGAGTTTTGTACAATTTTTTTTTCTTCAAAAAATGGAACTTGATTTCTAACTCGATTTTCATAAAATCTAGTTTTGTATAGAGTGCCTGGTGACTCACTAGCGAGTTAATCTACTTGCGACTAGTCCCTATGGAATAACAGTACCCCTCACATTCAATTTGGGAGCTTGATTTAGTCACCATACAATTGGCAGAGGCACTATATCAAGCAAAACTTCAACCGTCTCGAGACTAATCTCATTATAATAAATCTTACAAAATATAAGGAAATAAATTTATGGAATTCGGTTGAACATGCCTTTGGAACTCTTAACCCATTTACAATACACCTCCAACTCACACCTTCACTACAAGAAAAATGTCTTTTAGTGATGAAAAATTTTTTACAAACCCAAACAGCCCTCTAAAAAATCCCTATTTCTGAGGGCAAAATAAAGACTTCACAAATACTTAGTAAAATGTGAAACATTTGTGACCAACAAGAAAAACTATTGCAATTATGTTTTGTAGTCATCACAAATGTTAATATTTTGGTGGGAAATTTTCCCTCCATATTATTTGTGAGGGACAATTAAAAATCTTTCGCAAAAAGTGTATTATTTGTGATGGTTAAAAAAATTCCGTCACTAATACTAAATTATTTGTGTGGGCCAAGATCAACCTTCAAAAATAGTCATTAAAATGTCAAAATTTTGGAGGGAAATGTTCCCACTAAATTATTTCTGAGGGACAATAAAATTCCTTTTAGAAAGTTTATTTTTTATGTGGGTTAAAAATATGCCCTCACTAATACTAAATTATTTGCAAGGGCTAAGATTGGCTTTCAGAAATAATCATTAAATAGTGAAATTTTTTGGAGATAAATATTTTCATCAAATTATTTGCGAGGGGCAATGAAAATCCCTCATAGAAAGTATATTATTTGTGAGGATTATAAAAATGCCTTCACATGTAATAATTTATTTTTGAGGACTAAAATTATCCTTTGGAAATAGTCATTAAAAAGACTGAAACTTTTTGGAGGAAAATTTTCCCTCCAAACTTTTTGAGAGGGAAATTTTTGGTGGAACCCAAACATTTTCCCCTTTGGCTCACCAAAAATTGGTCTCTTCAGAATGGAGAGAAAATAAAGGTATAAAACTAGCTCAATTGGTCTTACAAAACTAACCCTCTTCTCTATTACAAGCTTCCTTTTATTCTCATTCGTTTTGGTCTTTTTATTCATTTGTTTTTGTCAACTTCTATCTCTGTGCCACAAAGTAACGTGCTGCTATTTCTTTTCTTTTTGGCGCAAATGTTCCTTTTAGTTCCTACATTTTGCATTTTTTCCATTTTAGTCCCTACATTTTATTTTTACCACTTTTAGTCCCTGAACCAATTAACGTATGATATTTAAGCCCTTACCATTAGCCAACTAACGGGAAAAGCTGAAGTGGTTGACGAAGAGAATTAAAAATTATTTAAAAATATTAAAATAATAATAAAAAACTTTATTTTGGTATTAAAAAATGCCACATCAACATATAAATTTAAAATTTTAATTTATTAATTTTAACTTAATAAAAAATAGAATTAAAACCTAAAAATCACAAAAATTAAGATCAAAAAAGTATCTTGAACAAAGTTAAAAAACAAAATTTTATGAAAATTTTCTTTTTCATTAGAATATTCGGAAAAACATGTTTTTTTCCCCAATCTTTGGTTGGAAACATGTTTAGACCATCTATTTCTTCCAATTCCATTTCCAATTACAATTCCTAACTAAAATCAAACAAATCCTTATAAACCAATTTCTCTTCTCCACTTATTAAAAAAAAAAAAAAAAAATTCTCTTCTCCTCTCTCTAAGCGATTCCATAGTCCCCATCAAATCTCTCCAAATCTCTATCTCTACCTCTTGATCTCACTCTCTCGACAAGGGTGATGACAACCTTAAGCTTCTCCATGACAAGACCGCTCTCGAGTTGACACCATAGCTTGACTCCCAGGCTTGACCACAACTTTGCTGGGTGCAAGTCGAGACCGAGTTGAAGTGAGGTAATCATCTAGGGATGAAACGACTCTTCCAGCAAGTTTGATGGGTTTGAGTTCAATCGATGATGGTGGGTTGTTTTTCTCTTAATCTCTAACTTTCTCTTTATCTAAACCTGGCTCTCTCTCTCTCTCTCTTGATTGTTTGATAAGTATTACGGTGTTGGGTTTGATTGATGGAGGTGATGGCTGGATTTTTCTGTGTTTGGGTAGAAAGAAAATTTCTGGGTTTGGGTTCAGGTGGAAAGAAAATTTCTGGATTTGTGTTTAAGTTTGTTGGTTGGGTTTGTGTTTATGTTTGTTGGCTGGGTTTGATCGGTGGAGGTGGTGGCTAGATTTTTCTGTGTTTGGGTAGAGAAAAAATTTCTAGGTTTGTGTTTAAGTTTGTTGGCTGAGTTTGTGTTTATGTTTGCTTGTTAAATGTGACGAATTTTAGTGTTTAGTTTGAAAGAAAATCTTTATTTTTTGGGAAAAATGTTGATGATTGTTCAAGAAAAACTTATGAGTTTGGTTGGGTTTGTTGTTATTGTGAGCCGAATTGCGTGGGTTTGTGTGCGTGTTTTGTTTTATAAGAAAATTTATGTTTAGGGAAGAACATGAAGAATATGAAGAGTCATGCATATTCTTCATGTTCTTCCCAAAAACCAATGAATTTTTTATTTTTTATTTTAATGTTTGTTTTTAATTAGATTAATTAATGTGTGTGATTATATTATTTTTTTATTCCACTGTCAGCCACGTCAGCTTTTGTCATTAGTTGGGTGACGGAAAAAACCTAAATGTTAGACATTAACTGGTTTAGGGACTAAAAGTGGTAAAAATTAAATGTAAGGACCAAAATAAAAAAAGTGCAAATGTATGGACTAAGAGCATCCAAAGCAGATGTTGCAAAAAAAAATGTCATTTTGCCACACTAAAGACTTACTTTATTATTTCACCCCATCATTTTACAACATCTCATTTATCAGATGTTTTATCATTCAATTCTATACCTTAAAGTAATATTTACTACACATTAAAATAATATATTATCTCATCCCCCATTATCATCAACAACAACGACAGCCACCACCGGCCATCACCCCCACAGCCCACCACCATTGCCACTGTCACCGTCCATAGCTTACAGCCCACCACCACCATCAGATCAACCCAAATTGCAGCAAAAAAAAAAAAAAAAAAAAAAAAAAAAAAACCACAACCAAAGAGAGGCAGAGTGAAAGGCGGACAGAGAGAAGAGGGAAGAGGGTGAGATCGATGGCAGCCTCGGGGTGAGATCGGCAAGATCGACCGTGGCTAAGCGTGGGTGAGATCGAGCGTGACCGGAGCATGGGTGAGATCAAGCGTGGCAGAGCGTGCTATCGCCGTCGGAGCTACGCTGTCGTCGCTATTGGTGAACATCCCAGACTGATCAAAGAGAGAGGGAACCGATACAGGGAGAAGAGAGAGGGAACCAGAGAGTGAGAAAGAAGAGAAAAGAAAAAATGAAGAGAGAGGAGAGAGAAAAGAGAATATAAAATAATAAAATTTTTGCAACATTTGTCCGTACCGTTACAAATTTGCTACGATATTGTAGCCATGTTGTATAATTTTGAGATTTGGCACATCTCATAAAGCACCATTTTTTTGTTTGGTGTGGTAAATGTGCCAAATATTTGGCATTTGACACATTTGCCATACCTGCTGTGGATGCTCTAAGGGTGCATTTACCCTTTTCTTTTTCCTTCTTTGCTAAATGTGCCTATGTATGGTAGCATGCTATCATGGTTGTTGTTTTTTTTTTTTAATTGGGCATTGTTGGGTTTTTTTTTTTTTTTTTTTTTTTTCTTTTAATTTATTTTTTTTAATTAGTCATGATTTTTGCTTTAATAAACTTGGTGGGATTATTTTTTTTAGTTAATCATTTGTTTATTTTTTAATTGAGCACAATTTTTTAATAAGGGCATATGAGTCAATTTATACCAACTTCATTTTCTATCCTTTAATTTTTCTTCTCAACAACAACAACAAAAAAAAAAAAAAAAAAAAAAAAAAAAAAAAAAAAAAAAAGAAGAAGAAAAAAAAAAGAGTTTTTCATCTCTCCACCTTTCCATCCTCCCAACAAACATGTATGGGAGAAAACTAAATCTTTTCTATCCTCCTACTTTTTTATCCCTTTCCCATTTTCTATCTTTCCACTTTTTCACTCTTCCAACCAAACGGACCCTTAGTCCTAAAATGTTTTTAGGTTGGCTATGGATCGACCCTCAACAAATTAGTCAAAATTAGTTTGTTTTAGCACTAATTCATCAAATTAACCTTGATTTGGTTGGTTTCAAATCAATTTATTTTAATTGATATTCAAATATAAAAGGTCTTAAATTTATCCAATTAAGCCCCAAACTTTGTTGATCCGACCCTAGTTGATTCAAGTTGAATGAACAAAAATGGTAAAAGAAGACAAAAAATAAGTTCCTCCAAAAAAAAAAAAAAAAGACAAAAAATAAAAAGTAGTAATATAATTTTTATGTCATCAGAGATGGTATTTTATATAATTTTAGTAATATTTTATTCTTTATTTATTATATCATTTTGTTATTCATTTTTATATAAAACTAGCTTGTAACTTTATGCAAATACATATATACACTTAAAAATATATAATAAGATGCATAATATAATTCCTATATATATAAAATTTAAATATTATTGATAGTCATTTTTATATTTTGTCAACTCTTTAAAAAAATTTGTAAGAATATTACTATGTATAAAATGTAAATTATCCATGTATTTTTTTAAATTAGGCGAAAAACACATTTTGGTCCCTACATTTTCAGCCGATTTCGTTTTAGTCCCTAAGTTTTTTTTTTTTTTACCGCTTTTAGTCCCTCTCTGAAAAACGCTTCCATTTTAGTCCCTGCCGTTACATCAGAAACGGATATTGCAGACGTGGCAAACGGCAAAGTTAAATAATAATAAACTAATGTCCACGTGGCCTAAATTAATAATAAAAAATATTTTTTAATGCCACATCAGCATCTAAATTAAAAAAAATTAAAAACTCTCATAAAAAAAAATCCTTAGTCCCTACATTTTTCATTAATTTATTAATTGTAACTAAATAAAAAAATTAATTTATTAATTCTAACTAAATAAAAAAAAAAAAAAACTCTCATCGAAAAAAAAAAATCAAAAACAAATTTAAAACTAAACCCAGCAAGAACAACAAAACCCAGCAAGAACAACAAAACCCAGAAAGAACTAAACCCAGCAAGAACAACAAATTTAAAACCCAGCAAAAACAAGATCAACAAAACACAAACACGGCAAATTTAAAACTCAAAAAATTAAATTCAAACCCATATTTGCAGAGAGCCACATTCCTCGTCGGTCGTCCTCAAAAACTCAACCTTTTTCATTTGTTTTGTTTCACACCCACGTTGTTTTTGTTTTTTATTTTTTTTATTTTTAATATTCAAAAGCAAATCAATCCCTTTCTCTTATTCTTTGTTTTCAATGAAATGAAGCTCAACTCAATTTTTGCTCAGATCCATGGAAGAGAAAACCCACAAGCTTTCTCTCTAAATACTCCAATAGCCTAGTTGAACGAGACGGGCAAGAATCGGAGCGATATGTTCCCGAACACAACCAACACGCAGAACACGAGGCTCAGCACCACGATCTTAAAGAACTGAACCCGGGACCAAATTGTCTGCATAGGCACCATCCTCATCCACACGATTGCCATGTAGCTGAGCAACGAGCAAGCCGTCATGTGACACATGGTCAAAAAGATCGGGTACTTGAACCCGTAATTGCTCAGCAAGTACTTGTTTAGCAATAGGACTCCAATGTTGGAGGAGTACCATGCTGCGACGAGCCCGATCGTGAAGAATCTGCTTGTACCTTGCATTTTCGTTGATGGGTCTTGATCCGACGGCTCTGAATTTGCCTTCAACAACAACCAAAAAAAAGATTGAATTTTTTTTTTTTATTTTATAAATATATTTTCAGTGAGTAATCAGAAAACGGTGAGGTTTAGTATAAATGGAAGGAGATAATAATAGATCTGGGCATTGGAGTATTTAGAGAGAAAGCTTGTGGGTTTTCTCTTCCATGGATCTGAGCAAAAATTGAGTTGAGTTGAGTTTCATTGAAAACAAAGAATAAGAGAAAGGATTGATTTGCTTTTGAATATTAAAAATAAATAAAAAACAAAAACAACGTGGGTGTGAAACAAAACAAATGAAAAAAGTCAAAATGACCGACGAGGAATGTGGCTCTCTGCAAATATGGGTTTGAATTTAATTTTTTGAGTATTAAATTTGCCATGTTTGTGTTTTGTTGATCTTGTTTTTGCTAGGTTTTAAATTTGTTGTTCTTGCTGGGTTTAGTTCTTTCTGGGTTTTGTTGTTCTTGCTGGGTTTAGTTTTAAATTTGTTTTTGATTTTTTTTTTTTTTTGATGAGAGTTTTTAATTTTTTTTATTTAGTTAGAATTAATAAATAAATTTTTTTATTTAGTTACAATTAATAAATTAATGAAAAATGTAGGGACTAAGGATTTTTTTTGATGAGAATTTTTAATTTTTTTAATTTAGATGCTGATGTGGCATTAAAAAATATTTTTTATTATTAATTTAGGCCACGTGGACATTAGTTTATTATTATTTAACTTTACTGTTTGCCACGTCTGCAATATCCGTTTCTGATGTAACGGCAGGGACTAAAATGGAAGTGTCTTTCAGGAGAGGGACTAAAAGCAGTAAAAAAAAAACTTAGGAACTAAAACGGAAATCGGTTGAAAATGTAGGGACCAAAATGTGTTTTTCGCCTTTAAATTATTGTAAAGCATTTTTTTTCTTTTTTTTACGATTCATTTATTTTAGACTCTTTGGTTTTTGTATTTAATAACTCACTTGGATAAATATTTATAATGTGGTCCCACATTTGATTCTAAAATTAAGAATTAAAACTCTTTAAGAATAAAAATTTAGGATACATGATACAAAATTGAAACTCTAATTTGGAATTCTAATTTGAGTTTTTCTCAGCTTCACCTATTATTATATATATAGATAATTTACTAATAGCACAATAATTATTAAATATTGACTCATTAAAAGATAAAATCTCATATAACTTAATAATTTCCAATATAGAGTATACATAATAATAAAGAAATCTTGAAATTAAGCAACCATGATATAAAAATATTGTTTTAAAATTAAACAAGTACAATTATGACAAACTCTCTATTACTCTTCCTTTGAGTCACCCCCCTAAGTTATTTTCGAACCCTATGTTATTATTTGGGTTGCATTCTCCATTTTCAATTTTGCTAGTACCATCCTAAAATAAATGCATTAAACATGAAATAAAATGAAAAATTACTCTAAAAATAACAAAATATAATGCAACATAATATCATAATCTAATCAACAAGGTCTAATTCTTATACAAAAAATTACTATATAAACCAATACCTTTAAAAAAAAATAAAAGCTTTAATCCATTTACGTTTAACAAGTTTCCAAATATTTATACAACAACCAAAAAACATTAATATATCTAAGCATAACAACATCAATAAATAATCACCAAACTAATAGTACCACCTACAACAACCAAATATTGTAACAAGAGGTCAATAACAACCTATGAGTTCCGGTTAGCTCAACTGGTAAAGTTTCTAATAGTTGAATAAGAGATCTAGGATTCAACCCCCACCTACACCAAAAATTTATTAGTGTCTTAGTTCGATGATAAAGAGCTATTATTAAAAGAGACGTCATAGGTTGAAACTCTCTCAAAAAAAAAAAAAAAAAAAAATCAATAACAACCTAGTCACTCTCTACCTTTAAAAGGAACCCACATGATTGCAACCTTAATACCATAAAATGTTATCGAAAAGTTTACTAATAATATCAAATCAATAACAACCACTTGTAGCATTCATTACATATTTGCACATATTTATTATTTCTCATCAGTTTAAGATTGTATCATGGTAGCTGGTTCTATGTTAGATTGTTGTGGTGTGCCTATCAACTGCAACATTTGAAGTCACTTGATTATCATATTATCAACATCACTCATTCTCTAATCTATATCATCATCTTCTTCTTCTTGCATCACATTTACATTATAGTGTAAATTATCTTCTTCTTGGTATGGCTTTTCTTCATCTGACGGTATTTCCTAAAGGTTGTGTGGCTTGGTTTCAATCACAACATTCCACATGGGATCTTTTATTCCATTAAGAGCCCTAGCATTCGAGGATGTAAAAAAAGAACCTATTTTACAACCTTAAACACCACTTTATTTATTTTACCAACCCATTGCACAACTCACTTAACATCTCAATTCTTATTTTTACAATTTAATAAAATAATATTTGCTACATAATAAAATAATAAAAAGTATCCTTCTCTCTTTTCCCTCTTAGATTCTTTTTCTCTTCATCCACAACCACAAATATAACCAACCACCACACACCTATGATCAAAACTAGCCACCTCCACTACAACCAAAACCAACCTCCACCACCATCACAATTAGTATCCATTCAAAAATCAATCCTATAGGAAAAAAAAAAAAAAAAAAAAAAAAAAACCCACAACCACCACCTAAAATCCAACAACAACAACAACACCACCACCACCAACATCAACAACCACCATTGTCAAATCCATACCCACAAAATCTGACAGTTTTTAGACCCCTTAAACAATTGATTTGACCCAGGTAATTAGCCAAGTTGTTACTTAGTCCAATTAAACAAGTCTAGGTTATCACTATAACAAGATCAAATAATGCAAAGTAGCGGAAAATAAATAACACAAAGTATGATCACCCAGGAAACCAAACCGATAAAAACCTAGAGAGGATTTGACCTAGCTATCCTCAAGGTAAACTTGAATCCACTATCATGAAAGAATCGAAGTTCATACAATAAGACTTACAAGCCCCCACGCTCGACTTCTTATTGCTACCAACCAGTAGAACTTACTGACACGACCACATACAAGCTCCAAATCCACAGACTCCTTCTTTCTTGGATTCCCACCAGCTACAAGCACACCCGCTTGTGTATTCTTTAAGCTTCAATGGCAACAACTGAGTTGATCATCAAGGTGTAGAAAAATATCTCCTCCTTGAAAACCCTAAATTTGTGTAAAGGAAAGCTCCTCTAGATCTCACAAGAGATTTACACAAACCGCAAATCTGAGCAACCCTAAAACGTGGCTAGGGTTTGCCTTTTATACTTAGGACAAATAAGAAACCCTAAAAACGTTTTAAAACAAATAGGACTGAGTTGGACAAATCTGTAGAAAAGCAATTTGCCTGAGCTTCGATCAGTCGAGCCTAAGTTTCGATCGATCGAGCCAGGCTGAAAGCCATAGTGCTTCCTGCTTTAAACTCGATTCCAACTTTACATTGACACACAACTTTGAGCTAGTTTTAAACACTTCTAAACACATTGTTTTGATCATGGTTTGCCAACAATACACATTAGTGTTCTAAATATGTAAAATCCTAAACTTTAGAACCTAACAAAATCAAATAAAAGAACAAAACAAAAACCAAATCAGAACCACAAAAAGCATGGCAACCACCACCATTAAACCCAGCACCACTACATACACACCACCACCACCATCACCGAAAATACCCATAAAAACCGAAATCCAAACACACAAAATCCACCATGAAACCTACAAAACCCATAAATCCAAACCCACAAAAAACCCATAACCGGAGATGATGGAAAGAAGGCAGAGATGAGTGAGATGCCAACAGAGGAGAGAGGGAGGTAGAGATAAGAGTGGGGGGTGGAGGAGAGTGAGGAAGGTGGAGTAGAGTGAGAGAGAAATCCATACCCATCAAACCCAAGACCCACAATGGTCCACAATGATCAAAACCCATGACCACCCACAACCCCGTGCCCACCGACAACCTGAAACCCAAAACAACCAAGGCCGATATGAAGCCGCCCAAAGTCAATCTGAAGCCCACCCACCCAAAGCCGATCTTGAGAGAGAGAGGCAAGGGTCACTGTGAGAGGAAGAGAGGAAAAAAAGAAAGATGTGAAAGAAGTCTGAAAGTGAGAGGAAGAAAATTTGTGTTTACATACCTGGATGTTGCATGATTTTAAGGTCTAGGTGGTAAAATAGTAACTAGAGGGTTTTTACACCCCCAATGATAATGCCCTAACACAATAAACTTGAGTTACTTAACATGCTAATACAAATGGCTCTTCGATTTTCAATTTTCACGATGTATTAACAATAGTGATTCTGTGACGATCTCTCTTATAACCAATTCCTTCACAGATGCATCATATCAATCATATTTAAACAACACAATTCTTTTCCCTTTAATATATTAAAGTTCAACAATGTCCATTAGTTGTCCATAATAAGGCAATTGCAACTTCGATCCTCCCCTCTCACCATAACTCCATTATTTTGTGTTCTTTTACTTTCACCACATTGATTTGTGTGAAATCTGAACCCATTGACATTGTAACATCGATAAAAAAAAAATAGACATTTTCTTAGGGCCTTGAGCTAATGTAAGTATATGTCCATCAACTTGCCTTTTATTATATAATTTGGTGATCTACAATAAAACTTAAATAAGGTTAAACTCAAGTTGTAGTTATTAAAATATAAACAAACATGCATTTTCAAAATAAATTATTATCTTACTATTTTTTGAAACCATGCAATAAGTTCTTGTCTATGCACCCTATCAATGTCAAGAATACTTGCACTTGTAAGGATTTTCTTATGTTCTTTGCACGCAGTTAAATATCCAAATCAATTTTAATAACATATTATGAGCATATCAAAGAAGTAATTTTTGTGAAGATCATCTTACTAAAAAAATCGGTTATTGTTGACACAATTTTGAAGGACATAAAATGTTGCTGCATTAAAAAGATCATCATTCAACTCGCACCTTACTGCTTTCCCTAAATGTCGTCTAGGTGTTGAGAAAATGGACAATTGACAATATCTAGGTACCTCCATAATAATTTTGCTCTACCCAATTAAATTTGGTTTCTATTCTATTAAATAGTGAGAACAAAATGTTACACATTCATCTACTAAATACTTTTTTGTAATAGATCCTTCTGCATGTGCCTTACTACAAACATAACTCTTAAGCTTATGCAAATACCTATATTTGAAGGCATAATATGAAATTTTATCAAAAATAAATACTAGTATGTAATTGTAATTTAGATCATAATGGAATTATGTACATTTTACCCCCTAACTGGATATATCCATGATCCATTTGTATTGCACCAAACCTACAACTTTAGCTTCCTAAGATAGATGAATAGCCAAGTGAACAATTACATTAAGCAAGAAGGTGAAATTTTTTTAATTCTAATTTATAGAGTGTTATTCTTATTTGGGTTTCAAGATGATCCAAATCATCCACTCTTTAACACTTTGGAACACAATTCTTTGAAAATGTTACTAAACTCTGTCAAAGCATCAGATACATTTTAGGTAAAAGGTCAGGCATTACAAGTAGTAGTAAGCTTTCTAGGAAAACATGACAATCATGAGTCTTTATACCAAAAATCTCTCTCCTCAATATTCACGAGATAAATTTGCAAAGTAACCATCTAGAATTCAAGAATTTTTACTAATTGGCATAGGTCATTTTCTCATCATTTAACAATGTGTAGCAAGCTGGGGGTAGCTTTATCTTCCTATTAACCTCTATGAGGTGGAGCGAATGTCATATGTCCATTTTTTCTATATCAAGACTGGTATTTAAAGAATCCTTTATTTTACTTTCAATATTTATAATTGTCCCAATCACATTGTCAAATATAATTTTTTCAACATACATCACATCCAGATTATGACGTAACAAAAGTGTTCTCCAATATGGCAATTGAAAAAAAAATGTTATGCTTCTTCCAATTATGAAAATTTCTATGCCCTTCTAACCTTCACTTTTTCCTGTATTTTTCAAATATTATTAACTCTAATGGAAAATTTTTTTTTAACACATCATCACCAAATAATTGTTTGGGTGCTTTCTTCCTTTCTTTTTTACTATCAAATTGTGACTTTTGATTACAACATTTGTGGTCTAAGGCCAAAAAACAACGATGTCCCATATAGGATATCTTAGATCCATTTCGTAACCTACAATGAGTAGCCTTATTATAATAACAAGGACAAGCTAAATTTCCCTTTATAATCCAACCCAACAAAACAACATATGCAGGAAAGTCATTGATAGTCCACAATACTGTTGCTTTCAACTAAAAGTTCTCTTTGGTTGAAGCATCATATGTACACACCTCATCTTCCTATAATTCTTTGAGCTCTTTAATCAATGGCCTCAAGAATACATCAATGTCATTCTCAAGACCTCTTGGGCCTAGTATAAGTAATGATATCAATGAATAATGTTCCTTCATGCACATCCAAGTGGGGACGATTATATGGAAATAAGATAGTAAGCCAGGTATTGTGTGAAATATTCATATATTCTGAATGGGTTGACCCATCAGTAGCTAATTCAAGCCTAACATCACGAGGATCCATCGCAAATGACTCATGAATTTGGTCAAATTTTTTTCAAGCTTCATAATCTACTAGATGTTGTAACATTCCATCATTAATACGTTTTTCATGGTGCTATTTCATATCTGTAGTAGTCTTTGTTGACATAAACAATTGTTGTAGCCTTGATTTAAGTGGAAAAAAGTGCAAAACCTTCCATAGTACCTTTTTATTTTTCCTTTTATCATCCTTATTTGGTTGCCATCTTGAAAGTTTACAAACTGAACTTTGAGTTGCTTCTAAATACTTCTTATAATAAAGTGCACAATGTTTATTACATGCATCTATCTTCTCATAGTGAAGGCCTAAATCATTGATAATCTCTTTTGCCTCATAGTTTAAGTTAGGTAGTCTATCAAACATAGGAAATGCATCCTTTAATAGCTCCATCAACATACTGAAGAACTTGTTACTCCATCATGATACGCACTTTATGTGCAATAACTTGACTATGAAGGACAAGCTCAAATATTTTTCACAGTTTGGATACAAAGGATGTTTAACCTTTTCCAACAATCTATGAAATTTCTTTGCATCTCTACTTGGCTCTAGCGATTCATCTCCACTTGATTCCATGTTACGCACCACTTGTGGATAAGCATCCTTGATCATAACAAACATATTACCATATCACATACCATCATCATTATCACCTTCCTCTTCACTATCACCTTCCACATGAAGGTATCAAGTAGTATAATCTCTTCTTATACTTCTAAATAAAATATGATACTGGACCTCATCTAGAATCCTATGATATCTATTGTTACAAAATATATGACCAATTAATTTTCATATCTTCATCTTATGAAAATATGCATACTTATGAAAATTTTCAACTCCATTAATATACTCTGTGCATCATGATCTAGTAGAAAGATGCATCCAAAATTTATCAATTGTCATTTTATCTACATCATTTAAAGTATTGTATTAATCATACCTAACAATAAGGTGAAGATAATAAATCTTCATAAGAAAATTATAAACAAACATGAGCTAAATTTCATGCTAAATTGGAACAAAAACCACAATAGACTTCTTCAATAGAGTTTCTGTAAACAATATTAAGCTTGCAAACTGCAAAGAGAATCAATGTCTATTTTTCAACCATCATGTAGGAAGCAACACCAAACCTTTACATTTAAAAAAATGATTAAAGTTTTTGCCAAAAATTAAATAATTAAAAAAAATTGCCAAAATTTGCAAAGATTTTCAATTAACCTAGAAGACTTTTATGTAGATGGCTCAATGCCACATGTAAGTGAGTAACGTTAGACTATGGTCTTTTTAATTTTATTGTTATTTTGTGTTGATGTAATTTTATTTAAGATAAAACTTAAATACAATACCTTAGGTGTTGTTTCTTAGATTCCCTTCTTAAGATTTAGCCACGTGACTATTTAACTAAAAAATACACTTTTATCCCATGAGAAAAAATCCACATGGCAGAATCTTAAAAAAGGAACTTAAAGAACAGCACCTAAGTACTGTACCTAAGTCTTCTTCTTTTATTTAACATGTTATATTATATATTAGCTTTGGTAAAAGGTCAATCAACATGAAAGTTTGACCTCTGGTTAATTGTTAAAATGTAATTTGTAATTGGCAAGTGGCTACCCAGGTATCAAAGAGAGAAGCAACTGGAAAACTAGTCAACAATTTAGCTAAGTGTAGAACTAAGTGGTTGTAAAATGAAATTGAAGAAACATGAATGTAGACATCTCGCATGCTAGGTGTCATTCAAAAAAAAAAAAAAAAAAAACCAAAGGTTTCTATATAAGCCATGCAATGTAACAAAAGTGTAATGAAAAGAAATGCAATGAAACTGAATTAATTCGAGAACAATACTTCGTTGTTTGCGGTGTCTCTCATCTCTACACAAACCAAAATACAAATATTCTCTTTGGCCACATAATTAAAACCTTGCACCCAACATTAATAAAGACAATTTATTGAATATAAAATAGTAGAACAAAAAAAAGGTGCAAAACAATAATTTAATAGTGTGGACAAAACAGTGGCCAAAGTGGTTTAACAAGCTACTTTATCAAAAGAGAGATTGTAACCAAACAAAGAGATTTATGCGAAAACAAAAACTATAGAGATAGAAAGAGAAATATACCAAATAAACAATTGATATTTATTAGAGATGGTTTAGAGGTTTTACATGGAATTTGGGATTGACAAACGAACTAAATAAAAGGCAAGAGGAAAGGAAGAATGAGAGACCTATAGTGTTCCAATTTTAGGGACCACCCATGACCAGCAAAGCAATCAGGTTTATCGGTTTGTGGTGGTGTGACAGTGGTCATCCCGAGTAGCGTCGTGAGAGGGTTTCTGTTTGAGTTGGCGTGAGTTGGGAGTATGTGGGAGTGTTAGAGGGAAAAGTGGAACATATGAAAAATAAAAAAAATATGTGCAAATATGTTATGAATGTTGCAAATGGTTGTTGTTGGCTTGATATTATTGGCAAATTTTTAGATATCATTTTGTAGTATTAAGGTTGTGTCATGTTGGTTCCTATTAATTGTAGAGAGAGTGCCTAGCTAGGTTGTTATTGTTACTTATAATTATTTATTTTTTAGATGGTGTTACCACTGTGGTGATTGTTTATTGATGTTGTTATATGTTGTTTGGTGGTTATACAAATGTTTGGAAACTTGTTAAATGTAAATGGATTAAAGCTTTTGTTTTTTAAAAGGTACTAGTTTATATAGTAATTGTTTGTAAATTCTTGTATAATAATTAAACATTATTGATTAGATTATGATATCATGTTGCATTAAGTTTTGTTGTTTTTAGAGTAATTTTTCATTTTATCTCATGTTTAATTCTTTTTTTAGGATGGTACTGGCAAAGTTAGACATAGAAAAGGCAACCCAAACAATAACATGGAGGTCAAAAACAGCTTGGATGGTGACTCAGAGAAAGACTAATATAGATCTTAACATGACTATAGTTGTTTAAGTTTAAAATAATATTTTTATGTCATGGTTGTTTAATTTTAGGATTTCTTTACTATTTTGTATATTCTATATTTTAAGTATGAGCTTATGTGGGATTTTATCTTTTGATGAATTAATATTTAATAATTATTGTACTATTGTAACAAGATAATTAAACAAAAATTATATAAAATAAATTACAAACAAATAAACAATAAAATGGTGCAAAAATTATATAAAATATCATCACTAATGACATAAAAATTTGGTCATAAATAACTTTATAGTGACGACAACGTCCCTTGCAATCTAAAAAATAGCAGCGTCGCTTAATCCCTCACAAAAACATTTTAAGTGATAACTTAATATCGTCACTATTGTTTCCAATAAGATGCCAATAATTATTTGTGAGGGCAAAATGGCCTCACAAATAATTTCAAAAATGCCATTAAAATTTATATCATTAATTTGAAATTCGCAAATAACTAATTGCAAGGGTTTAAAGGTCCTCACAAATGGTTGTTAATGACGACTGCATCCCCTTATTAAAAGTAAATCATCAACTTTTCTTATCGTTTGGTAATATATTTGTGAAGGTAGATTTGTTCAATAATGATAGTGAATTGCCCTCGTACATCAACTATTATAGAAGGTATGGTCGCAAAATCCCTTTTAGCAATAGTAGCAAATACAAGGGTCATATACCCTCGCTAATAACCTTTTGCGACGATATTTGACATTTTACGAGGGTGTTTTACCCTCACAAATAGGCATTTTTTCTTATGGTGCTTTTCTTATAATAGTTCATTTGTGGTGAACTCTATGGTAGTGTTACCTGTACTTGGTTGTCTAAGTTTGTCGACCATGATGTGTCTGATACTTCTAAGACTCTCGTATGAGTATATTGGAACATTCACGAAATCTCTCTTTTTTCCAAACCATGTCACTCCATAGTGGTCAGTGTATGTCTATAGTTGTTGCTCTGTTCAAATTTCCAATAATGTGCATGTCGAATTAGATCCAAACCTTTTTCTCACAGAACGATGTGATTTTGAGGTGTTGCAACTCATATCTTATTCAACCTAAGAAGCTAGTGCATTTATAACCTCAGCTCATGGTCTAAAATAAACACGACTCCCTGTTTTCACAAGGTTACAATGATAGTTATGACATGTGATTGAGTTATCATGTCCATCAATGACAACAAAATTTAATGAAGTTCATATGTGGTCATGCCACTTCACTTTAAATCAGTTATCATGACACATTTGCAGCATATTTTAATAGAAACTTATCTTTCATTGACATAGGGTTAGGTATGGTCCATCATGTATCCGTATGATTACTCATATATTTATGTTTTTTTAAATCACATATTTGTCGTATACAACTTTACACAACTTTACATTATTTACCAATGATTGATGTATGTCCTTTATTTCACTTGAGATGTTATTGCAGTCATATTGAATGGATTATTCAGCTTACAGGCTGAGTGATGTGTTCATAGTGATGGGTTGTTGCTGGGTACTAGAAGATGAGTTCAATTATCTAATTGATCACACTTTTTGAAATAGTCCACCGGTTTACAATACAATGAGGCAGGAGTAGGCTTGGTTAACTCATGAATAAGGGATGTTTTACGAGGAGTTGGTCGGTTATAAGTTGTCAGTGTCTTGTCGACATGCAGCTTAGATGCCATGAGACATTATAAATGGAATTCGTAGTGAATTGAACCGTATCAAAGAGGAAAAAAATTGAATGAAGATTAAATTTATATTGGACCAAAGTCGGGATTCGTGAATTAGTGCAATGTAAGTTATACAGTCAAACACGATACATGCAATCAATTCTTGTAGGATACATTCATTAATCAGACGTGGAGATGTTGTACAAGGCACTGCATAATTAAGGAGAATGTCTAGTCAACATTGCTATGTTCTACTTTCTATTTACGATGAATTATTATTGTATTAGAACTATGTCTATCATTGTTGTATCCATTTAAGGGGAAAAGGTAAACGTTATTATGTTTGGAACAAAGACGCATCTTATTTATATTATAAGTGGCGTCGTAGTTTGAAGCAATCACATATTAATTTGCAATATTTTGGAATGACTATTTAGGATGAAAAGTTAGACTTTAGAATTAGATGCAGAAGATACGAAAGACACAAATTCATACTTAGGATACCATAAATATGAATCTATTGCATATTAAACATTAATAGTATTGACATTAACTTAAACAAAATATAAAATACACACTCCATAGAAATTGTCTTTAGGACGATACGATGTTTTCTTCATTCCGACAGGTAGGGGTCGTAGTTTAAGATATTGTTTAAAATGGTACATAACAACTCACATTAAGAATTGAACTAGGTCCATAGAGCTCATATTTTTTGATATTCTAGTAGCCATATGCATCACCTACGTAAAAGTGTTAAGTTATGTTTTTCCATGTCATTTTTGTTGGCATTATTCCATGATTTTTTTTTTGTAATTCCATAAATTTATTTCCTTATATTTTGTGGGGTTTATTGTAATGAGGTTAGTCTCAAGACGGTTGAAGTTTTGCTCAATATAATGTCTCTAACGACTGTATGGCAATCGAATCAAGCTGCCAGATTGCATGTGAGCGGCACTATTATTCTAGAGGGATTGGTGATTAGTTCGTGGGGAGGCCAACCTGCTAGCAAGTCGCTAAACACTTTGTATAGAACTCGATTTTACGAAAATTGAGTTCTTCTTTATTTTTTTTAAATTTTTTCCAAAGAACTCAATACTATAGAAATCGAGTTCCCTTTTTTCTTTTTTCTTTTTTTAAATTGTATAGAAATCAATTTTAGTGGACATGTTTTATTGGAAATGCCAGGTCAGCAACCTCCATCGTGGCACAAAACAAATGGAAGTTCCATGCAAAACTCGATTTCCCTAAAATCGAGTTTCAAAAGATGGACATTTCACTAGATAGTTTCAAAAGAAATACATTTTGCTACATAGTTTTAAAATTAAGGGTATTTACTTATTTTTCCCATCAATATGCATATAAGATCAAGAGTTAAAAGTGAATTCTCCTTTTGTTTGATTCTCAATTTTCTTGGAAACCAAATAGTGGGTATTTTGGTAATTTTTTTAAGTGAATATATTTTGGTAATTTTAAAATTTTTTGGTATTTGGAAGTGTATATATATTTGAAAATTGGAGGACTAAATTGAAAATAGAGCCAAAATATAGGGACTAAAGAGGTGTTTTTGACTAAATTCAAAATTTGGTACATCTACTAAGTGCACGTTTGGTACATTGAATGAAGATTAAGGTAGGAATAGTGATATTTATTACTAGGCACGTTTGATATATTGAATGAGGATTACGACTGAAATTGTAATCTTTATTACTAGGAATAAAATGTTTTATAATAGAATAACTAAACCTAATCATAAATTTGGTTATGAGTTGTAACATTAAAATAAAACTTAATATCTATTTTAGGAAATATTTTACTCAAACAATTATCTTTCTAAAAAATAATATGTTTTTAAATTTGAGAGAGATGATTTATTTTTTGATGATTTTTTTCCATAATTGTTAAATGCATGTGCATATGGAAAGTTTGTTTATTTGAAAATATATTAATTTTAGAAATTATTATACATACTAAGGAATAACTATTACAACCCTTTTAGAGAGGAATAATTATTCCTCATTTAAAAAAAAAATAGTTATTCATAAGGAATGACTATTCCCTATAATAAAAATATAACCAAACTATTGAATAACTAAACCATATGAATATCTATTATATTACAGTGTTTATTACAATTTACCAAATATGCCCAGAATAAAAGGCGTTGTAATTAATTAACTCTTCCTATTCTTATCTTTGGTTGCAAAATTAGTTGTAACATATGGAAAAATTATATTTTTTGAATATATTAATTTAAAAAATTGTTGCACCTACTTTAAGGATAGATATTACAATCTTGATTAATGCTAAAATCACAAACTATTTTACAACATTTTTACAAATTATTGATGTGACAAATTCTTACTTGTTCTAATCTAGGTCTACTACTAACATCACATTTTTATTTACCAATAATTATTTAGAAAATGCTAAAGCCATATTAACAGTTTGTAATATTGTTGTAAAATAGTTTGTATCTGTAGAATTACTCTGCAATCATTTTAGTGAGAATTAATTATTCCAAATGAATAACAAATCCTAAAGAATAACTGTTGTTTGTAATAAATATACAACCAAATAGCCAAAATTGCTATTACACATGAATAATCATTTCAGTACAAGATCTATTGTAGCATACCAAATATGCCCTAAAGGAAAAACTATTACAGCCCATCTAGAAAGGACTAAATATTCCTCAATTTTTTTAAAAGAAAAATAACTATCCTTAAAGAATAAATATTTTTAAAAAATAACTAGTCTATGTAATAAAGATGTAATTAAATAATTATCACACATGAATAACCATTCAATTATATGATATTACCACATACCCGCGGAGGGGGGGAATGGTTAGCCCCCAACTTGTCAAATATTAAATTTTTACTCCTAAATTTTCAAAAGAAATATGATTAGCCCCCAAACTGTTCATATTTTTTGTATGACACTATTAGATTGTTTTAATTTTATATTTAATATTATTATTTTCCCCGTGTATTCATAAAATTTTAGTTCCGCCTATGCCCGTACCAAACTTATGTTATTAAATTCTATTTATATTTTATTGGTTAAAACCTATGTAATTCATAAGAGACATAAAAGGGTAAGTCCGTTGGTCATCAAAGTGTTTATTTGATTTTTGTTGATTACTTTTTGTTGGAAATTAACTAAAATATACCCTTTTTTTATTTAAAGAAAAACTAAAGTATACTTTTAATTTGAAAATGTAAATTTTTTTATAAATATACCAAATAAATTAAAAAGTAAATGAAAAAGTTAATAGCAAATGGTATATTATAAAGCCAATAATAATGATAACAATAAGTACAAACATCGTTTTTTTTTTTTTTTTTGGTGGAGAAAATATAAAAATAATAACCATATGTAATTTTGTATTGTCAAAGAGTTTTGTAACTCTACTGACACTTTTTGATATTTTCAACAGAGATATTTAGGTATGAGTCCTCGCAGCCTCAATTATATAATAAAAAAAACCAATGAAAAATATAAATAAATAAAAAGCACAAACAGACAAAAAAATGGTAAAAATATTATTTTGGTTTTTAAATTTTATTAAAAGTTTTTTTTTTTGTCTCTAAACTTTAAAAATTCTTTTTTCATCTTTAAAATTTGAATAAAGATTTTTAATAATTTATAGAAAAAAAAATGGATGAAAAAGAACTTTTTATAGTAGTTTAAGGATAAGAAATATATACATATAAATATATATATATATATATATATTTTAAAGTTAAGGGATAAAAAGTAAAATATTTTTAATAATTTAGAAACGAAAAATAAACTTTTCAATAATCTAGAGAGGAAAAAAAAATTAAGTTTAGGAATGAAAAATAAAATTGAGAGATGTTACGTCCATAATATTTTTACAATAAATCAGAGATGGTTAGTTATTACTGGTTCAAATTTGAACCTAACATTAAGATTACTTTTTTACTCCAACAATAATAACCAGTAACAACCTGCCACTTATGATTTATTGTAAAAATATTGTGGACATATCATTTTTCAATAAAATTTGGTTAAGTTTGGGAACAAAATACCGAAAATAGTATTTTGGTTAAGTTTAAAACCTGTGTTGTGTATCTAAGAGTTAAAGTCCTTTTAGATATACACCACTGTCATTTTTTTAAGACCTTCTCTTCTGTGTGTGTGTTAACAATACTTAGCCTGTTTGGTAACAGTGTTTAAACAATAAAAACTGTTATTTAAATATCACAATATATATTTTCACACACTTTTTCATTCATACATATTTCCACAAAACTTAAGCAAAATCTCGTTATTAGAAATTTCTTACCAAAGGCACTTAGTGTCTGTTTGGTTAACTTATTTTTTGCCAACTTATTTTATTATTTAGCATATTTTTACTATTCTTTAAGAGTCCTTCTATATTTTTTTTGTACTATTTTATAGATCTCAAGTACTATTTCAATTAATATTTACTTTTATCTTACATTTAGAAAAAAAAAAAAAAAATCAATTTCAGCATATAAGTAGCTTTGAAAGATACTCTTGCTGTTCTGACCTGGCTTTCCAACGTTAGTCACGTGGTCCTATAAAGAAAACGTTAGTCACGTGGAGGGCCACACAAACTCAACTGCGGGAACACAAAAAAAACAAAACAAAACAAAACAAAGCAAATGAAATTAGTTTGAGAATTTGGGGCAGACACCAGAAAAAACAGAAGATTAAGAAGAAGAAGAAGAAGAAGAAGAGGGGGAGCTTCTGCGATGGGATAAGTCTTACTGTCATTCATTTCATTTCCTTTTCAGTAATTTTTTTTTTATGGTACCCTCTTTCTTGTTTATATGTTCTGTCCGAAATTTTCGTGAAAACATCTGCCAAATCCAAACAAAATTACACACATAAAACATGGGTTTTTGTTTCCATTTTCACACATGGGAAACGCTGTTCAACATGTACAAGGTTTGTTGTAGGCTGAAACAGATATAGACAGTTTTTGACTGCACCAACCACCATTCACTACCCACTTCTTTTTTAAATCTCAGTCCCTTTCTCTAACACACACACACACACACAAAGAAAGAGTTTTTGTGAGAGATACAGAAATGGCTGCTGCTCTATCGCATTCTCAACTCTCTTTGGTTCAACTTAAACCCTCACTCTTCTTAACCCCCAAAACCCTTCATAAACAAAACCCTTGCCTTTTTGCCCACCACAACCATCAGAACCAGAACCAATTGTCTATAACTACTTTACCTCTCAAAACAAGAAATGGGTTGGTCCCAAAACCAAAAGCTTCATTGAGTTCTGTCCCTGTCCAATCCAATGCCAGTTCTCCTATTTCCACCAAAAAATCCGACAGCCCAATTATCGTCATTGACAATTATGACAGTTTCACCTACAATCTCTGCCAGGTTCGTCCTCAATTCTTTTGCTTTTGTTTGTTTGTTTTTTTTTTTTTTTGGCTGTTTGGTTAAGTTTTGATAATGTATGATACAAATGTTTTATTTTTGAGTGAAGGGTATGTTCTTAGTAGTATAATTGAGTCCACGATTTTTGTTTATGGAGTTTACATTTTGTTTATAGGGTGACAAAATTGAGGAAGAAAAGTGCAATTCATGTCATGAATGTCTCATCTTTATTTATTTATTTATTTTTGATGGAAGTGAATGATAAATCGTTTCTACGCAAGAATTGAAGAATTTTTGTGTATAATGAATTGATTTCTTCGATGTGCAATGTGTTTCATGACCCTAATTAGGGGGAATTTATCTACTTGTGGTTGTGGTGGGGTTAGGGTGAGAAGGATTTGTGGAAATAGGATTTAGACTTGTTGAAGAAAGGGATATGGAGTTGTGTTAGGAATTAAAGGGTGGTTTTATAAGTTATTTGATTACTGCTTGGCAGAAGAACATTTGTGGGGTTTTTGGGTTTTGGTTGCTAAAAGAAAGTGGTTGATTTGGGGTTGTAAGGAAGAAAAAAGAGAGAGGTTTTTATTGTGTTCTGGGGTTGTATGAACAGTACCACAAGAGAGAGAAGAGAATGGAAGAAAAGAACACATATCATAAAGGCCTATGTGCCTCTATGCTTAAAATATTAAATAATCTTTTTTAATCAACCCCATCACTTTTGAGTACATTGAGCTAAAATACAGATAAGGAGTAAGGACTTCTCTTGTATTGGTGTTATAAGGACTTCTAGTAGTCTTAGGACTCCTAGTTTTACTAGTAATAAAAAAGCCCTAATAAAAGCCTTATTTGGGTCAAAGAAAATAAAACCTATCTTAGGTTCTCCTAGAAAAGTTTAGACTCAACGAAACTACCAAAACACCCTTAGTTAGCAGGGATCGTAGAAATTAATAAATAAAAACCCAAAAAAAAAAACTATTTTAACTCTAAAAGACTCATACCTAGACCTTTAAAACCAAACAACTTTTACTTTAATTTGTGGACTTCACACGTGTAGCCCGTAAAGTAATTATTGAAGAGGCCAAGTTTTAAAGTAATATCAAGTATCAATCTTCCATGGCTGCATCATGTTCTTTGTATCTTAGCAAGCTGTTTTTGGTTATTCTGTTCCGGTTTATATTTTCTAGTTGATTGAAATTCTATTATAATGTCATTCTCTTGGGTGGTTGATCTTCCAGACTGCTGGAAGGTATTCTAATACTTTGATATGACAAATCATATAAAAGTTTAATATTATTTTATCTTTTCCATTGTGATTAAATTTAAGAGTATGTAGAAAAGAGAAGATATCTAGTGAAGATTTCCCTCCCACTTTATATTGATTAAAAAGGAAATGGCAAGAGAAAAAATAAAAGGAGAAATTTTAAATAGGAAAAAATGTGTTTAAGCTCTAATTAATTCTTCCACTTGAAATCGATTTTAGATTCCTTTGCGCAGCAATACTGGAAAAGGTTAATTAGTCCCTTACTTTTGTCATTTTTCACCCCTGCAAATGAGCTAATCCGTTCTCAATCTTCTAAACCAGTTGAAATACTTATTTATATTGTAGAGGTTTCTTTTTTTTCTTTTTCTTTTTTTGTGGGTTTTGCAAATGAATGGAAGTTTACTTTATGAAGATTTATAATGTTGTTTATACTTCAAAAGTTATTGCTTTTTAAACAATTTCTCATAATGATTCTCTTTCTTATTATTTTTTATTATTGATTGTACATTATGAAGATTTAGTCTAATAGCTTTTTTATTTTTTATTTTTTATTCTGAAGTATATGGGAGAGTTAGGATGTTTCTTTGAAGTTTACCGGAATGATGAGATTACAGTGGAGGAGTTGAAAAGGTAAGGATTGCTATTGTTTTTGCTTGTCTATGCATGTTGATAGTATTTTGATTGGTTAGGGATTTCTGATGGGCTATTCATAGCATGTGTAATGTAATTATCCAATCATGTCTGTGACTTTTTCTGCCATTTTTATAGGATGAATCCAAGAGGAATCTTGATATCCCCAGGGCCCGGTAAGAATTTTTTGGATGTGTTGTTTTGAAATATAGATGGCCAAGGCCTATAGAAATGGAAAAGGAACTACTCACACCAAGATTTTTATTGACCATACTTTCTTTTTGTAGGTACACCCCAGGATTCTGGGATATCGTTGCAAACCGTACTGGAACTTGGACCTATTGTACCTGTATTTGGTGTGTGTATGGGTTTGCAATGCATTGGAGAGGCTTTTGGCGGTGAGTCTTTTTAGATTTCTTCAAACTTATAAGCGATCCCAATGTAGGATTTATTCATCTGAATGTATGATTAAGTTAGTTTGTATGCTATTACTGAATATATGCAAATCTGTAATCACTAGAAAATGGGAATCATGTAGTACCAACTTTTCTAAGTCTTGTTTTTGTCATGGCTGATAAACTGAATAACTACTTCTTTTTGGGTTTCTAATGCAAAACTTATGTCTTTATGGACTTGTGGCCCTTGTAGCTGATGGTACCTCATCCCCTGTGGACCAAGGGCCATTGTAGCCAGTATTACTGGTTACCTTTCCCCAATTAAAGGGAGAGGTCTAGGGGTCTAGGGTTCAACTCATGGAAGTTAGGGTTTTGAATTGGGGAGGGGACTGTGAAGCATATTATTACCATTTTATGGAACCTTGTGATTTTGTCCATTTGCAGGGAAAGTTGTGCGTTCGCCTTCTGGTGTCATGCATGGAAAGAGTTCTCTCGTGTATTATGATGAGAAGGAGGAAGACAGCTTGTTTGCTGGGTTATCAAAGTATACACTTTATTCCACATATCCTTAAAATCTTGTACTATTTATTTTTTGGATCAATTGTTTGCTTTTAAATATAGTGTCCTTGATTGCACTATTTTAAGTTATCAAGAATTAGCAATTTTAAGATTTGTCAATTTCTTTTTCTGAACTTGGTTTACATCATACATTTGGTCATCTTTTTGCAAATGGGTTGACTTGACTTTATGTGATCAATACCTTTCAGTAAATACCCTCTGGGAATATATGGAAATTTCCATTAAATTAGCATCATATGGAACCACTAGCTTGAAGTTTGTTTATTGTTTGTTTGTAAGCTCATTTTGGCGGCTTACATGTAATTACCCGTCTTGCATACGACATTATGTCACAAAATGCTCTTGTTATATACTGCTTAAAATGGGTTCAATTCAATTATATCTTATCCGAGATGATGTGACAAGCTGAGGTAGAAAAGTTTTTGTGAAAGGGACTTTTGAACCTCAAGAACATGGCTGATCTCTGAATTATATTAGTCATAAAATCAATTTGATAATGCCATATGCAAGACAGGAAAAAGTTGAGAATATTTGTTCTTCCATGGAGATAACAGAATATTTGTACATCTTTTACACTTCACTTTTTGCTAACAGATTAAATGAAACTGAGTCTCTTCACTGATGTTGGTGTGTTTTATGGTCTGTGTCTCTTCAGCCCATTCGTTGCTGGTAGATATCACAGCCTTGTGATCGAGAAGGAAAGTTTTCCTGATGACGAACTTGTGATTACAGCATGGACAGAGGATGGACTGGTAATGGCTGCTCGTCATAAGAAATATAAGCACCTACAGGTAAGATATTGTTCTTCCTTTTCACCTTTTTTTATTTTTTATTTTATTTTTTTATAATTTTGAGAAACTTCTTTTTCACTTATTATGTGCTGAGGGAGACAATTTTTTTGTTGAGAGGAATTGATGAGGGTGAAAGTTCCATTGGCTTAGGTAAATGCACCTTACACGGTTATTACTTCAATATGTGGACTTAGAATATGAGGTGTCATTATAATTTATTACTTTCTGATAGTGGAAATGGATGGAAATTTGTACAATGACCTCTACACTTTGAGACGTAGTGCAAATTAATTTCTAGCATTCTTCTGCAATCTACATATATGGTAATAAACATGTAAAGGTACTTTATTTATTATCTCCAAAAGTCAAGATTGTATCGTAACATGTGAAGTTGTGATCTTGCAATTTACTTTCCTCTTTATATGCAACCCCCTTGCTACCTTTTCCTTTTGGTTTATTCTTGGTGTGTGAAGAAATACTGCTAGTAATGGAAAGAATTTTAACATTTTTCTAGACTAGGCCAAAGCATTTCATCTTCAAATATTGGAACCAGAATAGGCTGGAAAAGTAGTAATGTGATTGAGTTATTTGGTAGAAAGTAAGGTGTCATTAGTTGGCCTTTTTTTGTCCTGAACCTTTGTTGTGTCTATGCATAAGTTAGTGTTGACTGTCAATTGGACGGGCAATTACTCGAAAGTAGTTCTCAGATGAACACTGGCTACTTAGAGTAATTTCTGGACAGCATGTTGGAAGTACCCACTCCCCCCCTTATCACAAGTATTAGCATTAGAATGCCACCTTGACCTGCTGATTTCATCTTACATCGAGGAGCCAATCATGCAACAATGACTTCACTGCCCCCCCCCCCCCACCCCCCCCCCCCCCCCCTCTCTCTTTCTTGAATGAGAATTCATTTCTGGTGATAAATGACTAAATGGAAATTTATTTTGATGATGGGCAACCCATCAGTTGTATTATTGAAATTTTCACTAGTTATGCATGCATGATTAATTTCTTAGAAAACAAATCTTAGAAGCACAGGGCACAGACAGAGGTAAGAGAATACATGTGAGGTGTAATTGTGTGTGTAGATATGCAATGATTGAGTGAAGGGGGCAGGTGCATCTCTTGATACCCCTAAAATGATTATAACCCTAGGTCCATGATCCAATGGGCCATAGACCCAAATTTTAGCAGTGGATTCAAAAAAATTAATTATAACCCTCATGTTGACGTATTATCCCTTCCTCCACCTCCCCTGCCCAAGGATGAAATTTAATTGTCCCCTCTTCCCTTCCAACACCCAATCACTTACTAACTTTTTGTCACATTAGACCGACTTTTTACAACTTACAATAAAGTGATCATGCTTCTTTCTTTACCCAAGCCAAAGGCTTTGTTTTCTCCTTTTGTGTATTTGTGTGTATGTATGTGTTTTAGAAACTAATTGCAGTGTATTTAGTTAGATAAACCAAACAAAACTTTAATTTAATTAAAGACCGAGTTTAGGCATATTGCACAAAAACTTAAACTAGTTCAAATTGATTTGATTATAAGGATTGATTCAAAATCAAACTAAACCAGCCTTTTAGGTTGAGAAACACCTGTCCAATGTCAATGTGTTAAATTGGAAGTGCTTCCTTTATGTATTAATATCCCAACACCTGGTCCTCTCTTCCCCAAATAGGATCCTGGCCACACCAACGTAGATTAATGCAGGATTCTCTGAGGGTGTGTCTATATTGATGCTGGGTACTGTTGGGCATGCAAAATTTTGGGTTGGTTGAAGGAAATACTTCATTTGCACCAAAAAAAAAAAAAAAAAAAAAAATATATATATATATATATATATATATATATATATAGAGATTGAACTGTGAAAAAACCCGGCATTTTTACAAAAATACTGGACCACACAGTTTTACTCGAACTTTCTTTTTTCCCTTTTTTCTTTGTTTAATGTTATGCTATTTTAACCAAAAAACAATGCCTTCCTTCAATTGTGCACTTTCATTTATGGGCTTTATAGTCTTTTGCTTTTAAACTTGAAGTAGTCAAAATATCTATTCAAGTGTCCTATGTTTAGTCATTTTATATATATAAAAAAAAAAAAAATAAATAATTCTGTATTTGAATAATTTTTCTGAACTACATTATTCAATTAATATCAATTTTCAATATGTACTTCTATATTTATGTTAAAATTGAATCTCATCTCATTTTTATGGTTGATTTTTATTTATTTATTTTTTTTATGTGTTCTTTAATTTATTTCTAATAAATTAAATATTAATCCAATGGTTGAACTAGCAAACCATCGTACAACTTCTTTGATGGTTTAATGCTTGGTTTGGTTCTGATAACTTTGCTGTTTAGTTTATGGGTTCTCTTACTAGAAAATATGTCGTATGACCAGGAGGACTTGTGAAAGTGTTTTGTGAGTCTATAGTTGAATGAACTATATAGGAAAAAAAGGTTTCTGGTATTTTAAGATGGATCAGACTTTAGGCTAAAGGCTGAAATTAAATTTTGAATCACTGGCTAATGGTTTGGAACAACATAGGGCTTTTAGGGTTTCAAAATATGTATTAGGATCAAGGAGTTATGGTCAAATAAGACAAGAAAAGACCAATTTTTTGGAAGCTATGAGCAGTGGCATAAATATTAACCACATCTTGATTTTTTAGTTTCAGCTGCTAGAGTTTATTTGTTTTGAGGGAATGGTTGGGTTGGTAAAGTGTGGGTTCTAAAGGTTTGAAGAGATGGGTGAATGGTGATCAGAGGTGAAGGGAATTTAAGACAAGTGAGCGATGGGAGGAGAAGATAAAGAGGGAACAGAGTGCTCAATATCACTAGATGAACAAAGCAAACTCTGCAGATCTCAATTCTGAATTAGTAGTCGCAAAAGATTTACAAACCTGTTATAAAAAAGCAGAAATCCCTAATGACAACTTATTTTGACACTTGGATGAAAGAAATTATCCCTACTCATGAAACCCTATTTGTAATAAGATTTAAAAGCTCTTAAGGCTCAAATAGCTTCTGTGGACACTTAAACCTGGACCAAAAAGGTTTATTAATTAGTTTCTTTGCCTCTTAGTTGGCATAATACCCAGATCCTTAGTCTTAGAATTTCAAAAAGAATAGTTTTCTCTAGCCATCGCAGAGGTTTTCTGTCACTTGAAAGTGCTTAATGTGGGTTCCTTTAGGCTTCTCAAGTGCATGCTTTTTTCTCATCCTGCAAATCTAACCTACATTACCATGACTCCATTCTTCATGCAAAGTTGGGTTAGGAAAGAGTTTAAAGGTATATATGAAGTAAAATCTGTGAAGCACCTATCAGAAGACCCAAATTTGTAACTGGTAGGAGCACTAAGGCTGTGTTTGTTTTGTTGTAAAGTTTTTTCTGGAAACATTTTCAACATATTTGGGTGTTGGTTTCATTGTAAAACCTTGGTCAAACTGAAAATATTTTTGGTTGATTAGGAAAACACAATGGAAAAAGTTATAAAATGATTTACAATTTTTTTTTTTTTTGGTAAATTATTTTCAAAACTCATGCACGCACAAAGCTCCACCCTCTCCTCTCTCTCACATAGACCCTTAGGGCTCTTAATGACAAGCAATAAATTACCGATTCTCCCAAAAGCTTAAACTATTAGGAAATAGTGAATTTAATCACTTAACCATAATTTTAATACTTTCCCTCACGTGTGGGCCTAAACTCCTCCTTAATAAGTGAGGCCCAACACGTGAGATTTTTAACATTTTAAATGGGAAGTAGGGCGAAGATATGGATCGAACTTGGGATCTCCTACTCTGATACCATGTTAAATTGCCAATTCTTCCAAAAGCTTAAACTATTAGAAAATAGTGAATTTAATTACTTAACCATAATTCTAATACGGTGGATTCTAACACGGTGGAGTCTTTGGCATGCATGAATCTCTGGGTTTCTTGGTGCTGTCAATGTCATGGTGGGGATCTGTTTGTTGAAGTCTCCAGTGTGCCGAGGGCCTTTCGTGATGTCAACTTGCGGTGGGGATCTATCTCTGTTGCATGCAATGGTGGATGGGTTTTCTTGTGGGTCGTTGTGGGTTTTCTTGTGGGTCTTTGGGTTTCTACAATTTGCTAGGTTGTGTGTGGATCAAGTAAATTTGGTTTTTGGGTTACTCCAAGAAAAAGAAGGCTGATTTTTCAAGATAGGAGCCTGCATTATATGAGAATCCCTTACCCAAACCAGTATATTCTCTTCCCTAATGAGTTTGCTAAAGGATACAGACACCAAGGTACAAATGGAGGTCATAATGGATCTATTTTCTTTTCACTCTTGGAACTCAACTCCTACAAAAACATGGAGAGATATTTGTGATTTTAACTTGCGACTGGCCTATGGAACAAATGACAGTTCCCCTCACCATAAAAAGTGGTGAAGGTGAGAGTCATAGGTTGAAACAAAACTTTACAGGTGTGAGTTGTTTTTACCTCTGAAAAATCATTGATTAGTTCAACTCTATAAACCATAATTGAGAATGATGAACGTCTCTATAAGCCATAATCTTTTTTTTTTTTTTGTGTTTTGGGGGGGGGGGGGGGGGGGGGGGGGGGCGCGTTCTCGAATCAAGATTAGGTCATTTGGTAGATGATGTTATTGGAGAAAGTTGAGTATGGGTTATTGAAATCGGTTGCTATTGACTGCAAATTGGGTGCATTTCTAATCTCGCAAATGGAATCTGCTGAGGGAGAAAGTGTAGTGAATTTAATGACGCTATTCTTTTTCTTTTTCTTTTTTTTTAAAGTAAAAAATTTAATGACAGTATACTCCCAAAGCACTTTCTTTGTGATTATAGGGACACGCAAGATTGAATCTTTGTGAAGAATCAGATTCAATATTTGAATTAAACATTTGGGGAAGGTTTGTGTTGAACACACAAATACATTTATAGGATTCAACATAGCTTTACTATCTAATGTGCATATGATATAACCTGAATGAAATTATAAACCAATAATATTTCGCTATCTACTGTAGCACAAAACTATCCCTTATGGAATGTTTTCTAATTTTCACCTCAACCCTGCTGCACATGCACAACGTTGGGTCATATAAAGAAATCTTCTTGTAGTAGCATTTTATAACTATGGGGATCTAGCAGGATAGTTCTAGAAAACAATCTGGAGTGCAAAGAATAAATATAAAAAAAATCAGTAACTATTTTAAGTATTTGTTTGGCTTGCTTACATCTCCTTTCTCATTATTTTTTATATAATGGTCATATTCTTTCAGTCACTGCAATTATAATCTTCAGATTAGTAATTGTTATTATTTCTTGCCGAATTGCAGGGGGTTCAGTTCCATCCAGAAAGCATTATAAGCACTGAAGGCAAGACAATTGTCCGCAATTTTGTTAAACAGATAGAAAGAAGAGAAGCTGAATCCCAGAATTGAGGGTTCAATATCACACATAACGGTACTTAAGCAATGTAACATATTATGATATGTAATAAGGCTAAAAATGCGGACTCTGTACTTGTAATCTTCTTTTATACTTTGAATTTTGTGCTTTGTACTTGCCATTTATCCAATTAAAGAATTCTTGGATCTGGCTCAGACCTCTTGAAGCATTTCGTATCTTGCAAGCAGTTTTCATGCTTCAAATCATACCAAGACATGGTGTAACTTACCTTGGATGCATAAACACTTTAATGATCATTTGATTTAGCATTGGCAATAATTCATGAAATTTTCTTGTAGAATTGCATAACAATATTCTATTTCATTGCTAAATACCATCCATGACCATCTACTTTCCTGCCCAGACGCCCATCTCGGTCCAACACCCCCCAAGTGGGCAGCTGTTTCCCCCTTTTCTGCCTCCTAAATTTCACTCTTATTTTGTTAGGTTCTGCAATCATTGGACTCACTGTCACCAGGGCTTTCTGTTGTGGCTTGAGATCACATGCTTCAGGGTTAAACAGTAGGATATGTATTATTTCTATTGCATAAAAAGGGTATTTTACCTTCAAACAAAATAATTGAAAAGATTGTTGTACAAGGCAGCTTTTTGAAAGAGTGACTGTTCTCTATTATATATGTTCATAGTCGTTGGTTGATTTAAAATTTCTAATATAAATTTTACTTTAATGTAATATAATGTAGCAAGTTTTTCATATGAAATTTATGTATGAATTTGAGCTTCATCAATTTGTGGATTTAAAAAGATCAGGTATGATAAGTCATTTAAGATCCATATTATAACAAGTGTTTTTGTCCAAGTTTAATCTTCAAAACTATAATCATAATGTATTTGTTAAATTTATATAAACCAATTTGCACTAACAACTATTCTTCAAATGTCTTGATTTTAAATCTTCAAATCCACACAAAACCCTAATGAATTTTAAGCCCCATGTTTAGGCATATCTAATGATAAATCCAGCCCTACTCTCTAATGCAACATACATGGGCCGTTTCAGTTTTTTATGACTCTCTTTTAGGGAATTAACCATCTTGCCTAAATATAAAGATGTCCAAAACCTGGTTACTACTTGCTACCTTCTTGTAGCCTGATACCTGGAAAATGTTGCAAGTGACCTTTATCTGAAGAGGGTCAGGTTTTAAGGCTGGCGAGTTAGATGGACTGAGATACCTCTCACAGTTGCAAGAATCCACTAAAAGTTGAGCAAGCTATTATTATGGCCCAAAAACCCACTGCTAAAGACTCTCTCTTTAAAGTCCTTACAAAGAACATGACAGATTCATGCCCAAAAAGTTCTAAGCCATTAAAGGCAATGAAGTCTAGCTGAAGACCATGACAGATTCACGTCCTAAAAGGTGCAAACCATTAAAGGCAATGAACTCTAGCTTGAAAAACACTTCTTTTTTTTCCCTTCATTGGTGAGGTCACGGATGTAGATTCATCTTATGCAACTTGCATCATACAAGTGTAACTTATAAATAAAAAAGCTGAGCCCAAAAAGACGGCTTTGATCGGAACCAAACATGAATTCAATGATGATGAAAAGTGCGTACAGATAACTCCTGAAGTCGTGTGGTTCAAAATAAATGAAGTTGAAAGCATCTAATTTTCATTGCTGACTATATTCATATCCAATTGAAAGCAGGTTGGCAAGTGACGTGCAAATTGATTAGTTATCTGTAACAACTTCATGTATTCATAGATTGGCCACACAAAATTGGAAGCATGGTGGAAATTGAAACCTTTAAACAACAACCAAACGAATATGCATTTCCTTCTCTCTTTTTTACTTTTTTTTTTGGCTTTAATTTATATTGTTTGTGGGCTAAGAACTAGTAGTGAATTTTGGTTGAAAAGAAATATCATCAAGTACCCGTACCGTGAGTGTAGGGTTTTCTTGGTCATCATCATAAAAAATATAAATTCAACATCTTCCTTCAGAGTTCAGAACTATGAATTTAAGTCCACTTAATTTCATGCTCATTGAATTTCGCTTCATGGTTAAACTCATAAAGACAATCTTACACATGTTGAAAGTTGACTTTGAGTACTAAATAAACTTCTTCACGGATTTTTTTCTTTTTCTTTTCTTTTCAAACATGATTGGAGGTTAAGATAACAATTATAACTTATTATTCCTTTGCTTGTAGGTTTGGACACAGTAACTAAGATGATATTATGGTAACGTCTAAATTAATAGGGAAGCTACTTTTAGTTACCCTCACCAACTTTTTTTTTGGTTTTCATAAAAAAAACAAATCAAACCTCTGTCTCTCTCAAAACCATAAATCATATCCTGTCCTTAAAAGATTCCCATAATCATCTACTAACTTATAAGCTAGCCGTTATAAAGAAATCAAAAAAGAAAATGGGGTGGGGGAATATGCAAAATTACAAACGCAACGTTTACATATGACATGTGAAAGTTTGGTAAAGATTGTTTAATTTATGTGTGTGATAATTATAAGTTTACAGGACAACATAATGCTACAGACATGTTTGGCTGTGTCAGATAATCAGATTGATATGCAAATGTTTTAGTAGTCCAAGACAGTAAGGATCTTATTCACCAACATTTGTTTAATAAGTTGGCAAAACATGCAGCATCAAAGTCAGCCAAAAATGACTGGTCAAGAATCTGAACCAAACCTCAAAAATAAGTTTTCATTCTGAATATTTATATTTTCTCAGTGCTTTTGTGGCATTATTCTGTGTTTGATTATAAAATACTAGTTGCTTCTACTAGAAGAATTCAAGAAGCCACAATCAGAACCAGAATGCACATGATGCCAGAATGTAAAACCAGCTACTATTTTCGAGGCCGAACAATCTTTTAATCTATAAGCCCAAAACTAAGCCCAATAACTCCAAAGTGGGCCCAACTCATTGATTTTTGTTTTTTGAGTGCTTAATGTAGCGTTGACCAAATATACTAGTACTAAAAATATAGCTAACATTTGCAAACAGCTGGTTTCAAATAACAATCTGAATTGACCTGTGACAATAATGTATAAATAGTGTTATTTAATACTAAATAACATGCCTTTGGAATTTAACAAGGCAATTATTTGTACCATTTTTATTCCTTTTGAATTGATGAGTGAGTTTTGTTCTTGAATTCTTCTTGCACACTTTTTTTTTTTTAATAGTAAAAATTATTTTATAGTAAAAGAGAACGCAAGATTTTAGATACATCATCTATCAATATATATATATATATAGAGAGAGAGAGAGAGAGAGAGAGAGAGAGAGAGAGAGAGAGAGAGAGAGAGAGAGCTACAACTAAAACTACAAGTCTACTATGGTTTTTAAATTTAAAGAAGATGAATATGGAAAGATAGTTCAGTCTCCATCCTCAATATCTAGCCAGAAAGCAATTTGTGAGGATTCTTTTATTTTTCTATGCTTTAAATTTTTTTTTAACAATTACTGTTTATTTCTTTGTTTTGGCATTGAAACACTGGTATGTTGTAAATGAGTCTAAAAGGTAATTATATGACAATGGGCCAATATCAGACATAAATTATGTACATTGCTTGGCAATTAAGCTAATGACTAGTAATGAAAGAATAATGAAAAAAAGAAGGAAAAAAAAAAAAAAAAAGAACCAGTAATGAAAGAGAGCTGCAAGTGGGGTCTGGTTGTTAAATTTGAAGAAGATTATTATGAAAAGCAATGTTCTTTTAGTCTCCATTATTAGCTTTCCGCATTTTATCTGGCCCCCCAAACTGGAAAATTTAGCTTAATGTTTTTGCTTTAGTGTTTTTGGGTCACATAGGTTGAAAGCTTTTAAACTTGTCATTGAGTAGTATTGAGCTTGAAATAAAAGCCTTTGAAAACTCATGCCATTTCTGTTCCTATCCCAATTTTTATTTTTTTAGTAACACTTGTATGTATTATTCGATTAGATGATATTAGAGTATTCACATCATACTAGATTGGGGAGAGACCTTGTAATTAGATGAAAGATTAAGTGAGTGTTTGGATCTATGTTCACGTTTTTTCTTTTTCTTTTTTCAGCGTGTATGAATAGTAAAATCATATGGATTCACTATGCAAGAGACAAAGTGCACTATTTACGCACTGTTCATGGGTCCCATAGCACTATTTACACATTTAGAAATTATTTTGCTACAGTGTTTTCAGTTTCAGTAAAAATAAGTTGTATCCAAATGAATCCACAGATAAAAATTGTAACTTATTCCCCCCAAAAATTACATAATAGGTTGAATGGAGTCCTTGATACTCTTTGTCTCCCTTTAGTTAGTTTGTAATATGACTTTCACGAAAATTCTTTTTTTTGACTTTTCGCTTGTTTTCGAAAGAAAAAAAAATATATGGACACAATTTATGTGCCATAATTTTTTCCTTAATGTACTCTGATGTGATAAATTGTGAGTAATGGAGAAAAAGTGGTGGGTCTATGTGAAAATAATAGATTGACATTCATAGTTTGCTACATTAGAGTTGTATCATAAAAGTGTTTAATCAATGAAAAATAATCTGGCAATTAATTTTTTTTTTTTTTTCTTTTCTCATTTTCAAGATGGAGGTTTGAGTTAGAGGAAAATGAACCATTTGTAAAAGAGAGAGAAAGGGGGGAATGATTTTAACATGTAGATTGTGTAATGGATTGGTTATACATATGGAATAGCTATTCGATTATTTGGTTGCATTTTTATTACAGAAAATAGTTTTTCCTTAAAACTAGCAATTTGTTAAATTAAGGACTAACATTTTAAAAAGTTATAATAGTTATTCATTAGTTTGAGCATTAATTTTAAAATTTAATATATTTCAAAAAATACAACATTCTATATGCACTTACAATTATAAAAATAAAAAATCATAAAAAAATCTCTTTTCCATAACTATTCTTTAACAAAAAATAATGTCAAATTTAAAAAATATTTATTTTAAAAAATTAATTATATGAGTAAGATATATCATAAATATATATATCTTTAGTTTTATTCATATTTATAATTATTCTACTAAAACATCTTTCATTACCAACAATGAAGTTACCATTCTAATCATAATCTTACCAACAATATAAAAGTTTATCTGTTCTCTTATAGGTTTTCATTCACAAAATTTCCTTCAACACATAAAATCTGTCTGAAATAACTCAAAATTTTCTTTTCCTTTTAAAGATTGCAGGTAAATTTCCTCTCTTTATGTCATTTCAGTCCCATCTTTTGCTTTTCTTTTCTTTTTGGAACTGAGGAAAGAAAACAACTCTTTTCTTTTTGGAACTGAGGAAAGAAAACAACAACAAAACAAATTCCTATCCATAACCTGGAGACACCCCCTCTACAAAGTTTAAAGATAACTTTGAAACCGAGATCTCTTTTGTTTCAGGCCTTATAACTTTTTTTTACCGTGAACTGAAGGTCTGCCATTTGTACCCACTTCTGTTTCACCACTTGCTATTGACAAAAATTGCCCTCTGAAGATGACAACTCTGGCCTTAGGAAAATGACACACAGACCAAAGGGCCTGAATTTTGAAAATTACACATATAAAAACAAGTTCGACATGCTCAAGGTTCTTTAGTGGACTATAATAATAGTACTATACAAGGGAATGATTAAAATAACATAAAACATACTTGACTATCATAGTTAAACAATAGCAATGCAATAAAACAACAGGAATCCCCACCTAACACAAACATATAATAGTAACTCCATATACTAGATATTTATTGAACCCATGAGGGGTGTGTCTATTAAGTTACAGAAATCATTTCCAAATTCAATTTGTAAAGACATCCATCATCAATGATAAAATAACTGGGAGAACCTAAAGGTATGAACTATACACATACATACCCACCACCATGAACCATATAATACTCTTTATCGCCATCAATAAACCTATGCTCTCTCTATACACAAAAAAACTGACCCAGCTATATCAAGCAGAAAGGGAATCAAGATGACAATAATGTCCGCATGACATAATAAATGTTGCAGCAGCCTTCTCAAATGGAAGAAGTAACCTTGGCCTGGCTTGTTCGGCTATGGTGGTGTCGTTTACTATGGTGGCGTCGGCCATTTCCAAATGTAACAGGGTCAAATGTCCTGAGTCTCTCTGCTTCTAGGGGATTAATCACACACTCAGATGGGAGAACTTTGTACCGAATGTGATCATAGCAATAAGAATATGTCATGTGCTTCTTTCTAAAACCCTCCATTTTAATTCTTTGCACCCGTGTGACACCAGTAGGAATTCCTTCTGAACCTTCAGCATTGTCACACCTTGCCATATGTTCAATGGGATCAACTGCACAGCCGTGAAGGACAAGATCGGAGAACTCCGCAATGTAGGGGGCATATTTGTAGTTTACTCTGTATTTGCCTCCATTGGTAGCCCAATCAGAACCATCCCATATTGTGGCATACAAAGTCATTGGCTTAGAGGGGAAGTCACCACCCATAGATTCTGTTCTCTTAAACTCTCTAATGGGAACATTGTCTACATAAAATCTGCAATGAAAAAACAGACACAAAAAGGATATTATCAATTTTCAAAAATCCAAACAGACACTAAACTGATTTATATATTCGACAGTATTCAACTTTTTGTTGGTATGTCCCATACTTAATTTTTAACCGGTAAGATATGATATTATCTTATTTAATATATATTTTATAACAATAGATGAAAAATTAAAATTAGATAGGTATGATACATACAAAACAAAAGTGTGAACTTTTACAAACTATTTTTTTTTTTTTTTTTTTTTTGACAATAACTTTTATAAACTATTATTAGCATATAAGGAAAAGTTGAAATTTCTACTTACAGAGGTATTAGAACGCTCCAGCTAAATTACGAAAACTTTATCCTCAAAACTAGTTGCAGAGATAACTAATAAAGAAAAATATATAAAATTTGAATCTAACCAGAAAAAATTATTGGATCTTTTGATTCCCTAGTCTATAAATTCACCCCATATAAGTGGATTTTGGGTCGATCACATCAAAACATATGAAGTTACAAAATATACAATTCAAAGCTTCTGATCTGTCATTGACCTCTTTAAGTAACCAAACTGAGCATCAACTAGATCAATAAGTAATGCTATTAAAGGAAACATAAGTTTAATGAAACAGGGGCATCTAGTAATTGAAGGAAAAAAGAAAGAAACCAAAGCAGATTCTGTTTTTTGTAGCAGAGAAGAGAACATAGGCAACAAACACATCAAACATCTTAAAAAGCAATTTCAATACTTCACAATACGAAACTATTAGTGAATAAATGTAAAAACCAACTCATAAAAAGCTTTTGTTTGTCAGAGAAGATATCTAAAAAAGTTGTACAAATCTAAAATTGTGTAAAAAAAAAAGGCGAAAGAGAAACCAAAAATGTTGTGTGGGGGTATGGATGATTTATGCTTACATGATCTGAGAATCAGTCCAGAGAATGCTGTACTGATGGTAATCTTCTGCGGGGTCGAACCAGAGATTGTATCTCTCTTCTCTGCCAATGTTGGTACTTCCATTGCCATAAATATTGGTCTGAATCCTCCAATCTTTGCCTCTGATGTTACCCAAAAACTCAAAATCGATTTCATCATGGTTCTTCTCAAACATATCACCATTTGACATCTGTAAACACAATATAACAATATTAACTTGAATAAGAAAAGCAAATGACTTTGCTGGTTCAAACTTTTAACAAAATCTTCCAACTTCAAAAAAAAACCTTTGTTATGCACTGGAAGTGACAATCTAGTAATAAATTCTCCACTGAGTGTTATCAGTTTGATCCCAAAATTTGAACTTGGTCTGTTATTAATGACCTTGAGATGAAAATAAAAACAGATTAAAGAGAAACCCATGTTGGCTTTAACAAAAAAATCATCTTGCTCTGGTTAATGAGGTTATTCAGCTTGAACATAAAAGAACCATCTTTACACTAGAAAACCTTGTAAATCAATCCCAAAACAAAAAATAAAATCTGGGTTTTGCTTAAAATTCTTAAATAATCTAATTTTAAACATAATCTTCACAGATTAGGACATAAACAAAATAAAAAAAAGTAAAAACAATTTCAGGGTATTTTTGAACGAGATAATGGAAAATATGATAACTCACATAGAACGCAACAACAACACCAGCAGTGTAATCAGCAGGCAACTTAATGGAAGCACTGAAAAAGCCATGAAGGTAAAGGTCCTGTGACACAAATCCAGAGCCTATACACCACAAAAAAGCCAAAGAATCAGTCAAAGCTTCAAAAGGCCAAAAAAAATCGAAACCATATAACACGCCAAAACTATGTAAAAAGTCCAACAAACAACCTGTCCTTTCATCCAGAGAAAGATGAACCGATTTGCCATCTCTAACTACAGCCAGATTATCCTCACCAAAGAGATGAGCATACCCTTCATCAAAGTTGATAATTGGCAAATTCTTGGTTGACCCAGAAACAAGAACCACAAGTTGTAAACAACAAACCATTACAAGAAAACCCAGATAAGAGAGCCCCATATTTTTTTTTTATATTATTATATGTGATCCTTCAGTTCTTGTTTTTCTTCTGTGTGTGTATGTGTGTGAGAGTTTCTGACTTATATATATAATAATAATATAAGGGAGAGGAAGAAGAAAGAAGAGTGCTAAAGAAGGAAAGAGAGGTGTGTTATGTGACGTCTCAATCTAGAGGGAGAGAGGTGTTGAGAAGCGAAAAGGCTAAAAACGAGAAGGAAAGACAAAGTGGGGAAAGGGAAGAGGTCCCTTTTTATTGTTGAGTGGCAGAGTGAGAGAGCTGATGAGAAATTGAGAGAGCTGGCTAGCTGTTCATATGTAGACAGGGTTTTTCCCTTTTCTTTTTTATTTTATTTTATTTTTCTGTATTTGTTAGTAATTGAGGAATTAGAGGGGTTTCTTTTTCAGCCCGATTATTGTTAATTTGAATTTGTTATCTTTTAATGTCCATGATTAGCTTTTTAAAAATATATTTATTTATTTATTAATTTTATTATTGGTTTGTGTTAATAATTTTCAGTCTGGTTAAGGAGACTTTCATTTTTTTTATGTCATGCACTTGGCTCTGTCATAAAGACAGAGCAAAGTGCATGAATTCATTACTCAGAAAAGCAGCATGTCCTTCAGGCCAATTGGGCAAAAATGGGGGAAAAAAATAATGCATGTATTTTTTCCCCTTATTTTTATGAGAGTTACATCTTTTCTACTTTTGATAATAGTTCTTTATTCTTAAATTAAGATATTAATCAATTTTTAGTTTAGGTTAATTTTAAACCTTAGATCTCTTATTCTACTTTTTTTTCCCCTTTAATTCTCTATTCATTTGATTTTTAATCCCACCTTCCACTTTATTTTTTTCAATTTAAAATTTATCTATGAAACCATCATCTAATCAAGACTGTTATAATAAGGCCACACTAATGTCTTATTCTTGTTTCTAAAAAAATTCTCACCCTTTCTTTTGTGGTGATAAATTAATATTGGTTGTTATTAGCTATCTTAATTATTAATAAGAGAGGGGGGGGGGGGGGGGGGGGGGCGGAATGACAATTAAACTACAATAAATTTAACTACTACAATAAATTTAACTTTCCAACTTTTTAAGTTTCAATAAAAGAATAACTTAAATGAGCAGTAGTAATAATTAAATAAATAATAAAAAATTGAATGTAAATTATAACAACCTCTTACAAGTTTCAAGGTTTTGGGATATGTCCTATTAAAAAAAAACAAAAAAAAACAAAAAAGGTTTTGTGATGTGCCTTTCTCACCAATGCAATGCATAGGAAAGTTTAGCAAACAAATTTTTCTATCTTTTATTTATTTGTTGATTAAATATAAAATTTAATAAATATGGTAATTATTAATATGTATTTTGTAAGGACTCAATTTGTGACGAACCGTAACAGTATTGGGTTCGCACGTAAAAAAGCCTAAACAATATCATTTGTAGAGCGTGGGTTTGAAAGGCTAGGCCTTAGTCATCAGACGGTGGGTTTTTCGTGGTGTTCATACATGGTTTAAATCGTATTTGCCCTGGGAGTCGCTCTCCTGGAGGCGGGCTGGGAGGCTCTAGTTTTTGGCCATTTTTCCCAGCCCCCTTCTGAATTGCTTACTTTTCCTTTTATACTAGCCTATGTTCCTTATCCTTCGTCCACGTGTAGGATCGGCATTCCAAAACTGATACTTGTCCCATCAGCCCATACCCAGAGTGGTTGGGGGTGGTTGTAAAAGCTGGAGAGTCTGGCTCTATCAGGTGCAGAGTATTGAATGGCAGTAAGGGCAGCTTTCCCTGGTTGTTACACTTTCCAGCGTACCCCTTTTTTTGCTGACACAGATATTTTAGATTTTTTCCAAGCTGTTTTTATACCTGTTTTGCCTTTCCTTCCGGGGAGTCCTTGGATGTGCCGAGAACAGAGTCATCCTCGGCTGTATCTCAAGGCTACTTAGACTTTTATTCCCTACTCTCGGCCGTAACCTTCCTCGGCCTGGGCTTTGGGTCTCAAATTAAAAACGGGCCAGGGCCACCAATTAACGGGCCCCACAATAGCCCCTCAAAATCCTGCTGTCCGACCTCTTGGTCGGAGAGGAGGGTTTTGGTAATGCCCCGCCTTTATTGCGATCTGCTTTAGATCTGCCCCTCATTAATGTGGGTGTCTCTTTATCTATCCGGGAAACGTACCGGTTTATGAGACATTCCTTTGAATTCATTCGGGATGCGTCCTTGCCGCTTCATTATCCGAAAACGCACTTTTAATGATCTCCCTTTACGAGACCATTCGAATTCAACGGCTATTGACGGCGTGGGGAAGTGGAATGGATATTTTCTTGTTTACCGCTTTTCCTGGAGATTCGGGCAGATTAAATGCCTCCCGTTTTGCCATTCATATAAGAAGGAAAGCAGGAGGTTACCTCCCTTACACGGAGATCTTTTTATTTTTTAAAGCCTAAAAACTCTTAGTCTCCCTCAGAATTTCCCATACCTGCACGTTTACAACTTGAGTTGTAATTTATCCATGATAGGAACGGGAATGAAAAGATCATACCCTTCCCAGAAATGTTACATGCTTGTGAAGCTCAAACTGGCTCGGTCAGGGCAAGGGTGGCAGAGACTCAAGACACTTCTTACTCTCCTTTCAGCCAAAACCCGAAGCAGGGGCTCGTCGCGTCAATCTCTTCGCACGGCTGAGGTGGGGTCACCCATTATTAGTACCAGTCGCTCTCTCATGAGCATAGATAACATGGCACCAGTGTGTTAGGAGTCAGGACTGACGCAGGGACTAAGTGCCCCTGCTTCTTCCTCTCTTTTTTCACTGGTGTCTCCTTTTGCTTCTCTTTCTTCTTCTTTCTACCACCAGGTCCATCCTGGTGCTTTTTCTTTTTCCTCTTCTTCTCCCCCTTCTTTCTCTTCCTCTCCTCCTTCTTTCTCTTTATCTCCTCCTTCTTCTTCTGAGGAAGGTCCTCCTCTCAATATGGGGCGCTAATGAGGCAGAGTTTGGGAGGACTTTGGAGACAAGTTTAGAAAGACATCTGACTGTTTATTTGTCATATTGTTGTTGTTGTTGTTTTTTTTTTTTTTTTTTTTACTGTTTTTGTGATTCACATTCTGTATAGGCTTGTTTAAGCCCTTCTTTGTACGTTGTAATACCTCTTTGTATTAATAAAAGTCGTTATTGTTTTATTTCACATGTTCTATCTCTTTATATCTGAAATGGTTACGCCGTGAATAGACATACTACCATGTGAATTCTTTTTATTTTTACACTTTGTCCGAAGTCTAGGACCGAAATCTCAGTTAATAAAAAGGTCTTACTCTGAGTTTATTGAAACTATCTGACTTAATAATACTGAATCGAACAAATAATACTTAGGGCTGAAACCCATATTAAAAAGAAAAACACAGGATATTATGATGAGCTTATTAGGGCGGTCTGGCACACTACCGTCGACCTAGGAGCACAATACTTAGGGCCGTAATCCCTTATCAAGGAAAAATGTACTATTATGAACCTACGAGTGCTGTTCGGCACAATAATATTGACTTGAACAAACGATACTTAGAGTCAAAACTCTTGCTAAGGAAAAGATGTCATCATGAATTTAATAGAGTTGTCTGGCACAATAATGCCGACCTGAGAAAGTAATACTTACCCCACAATAGCCGAGATGACAACTGAATGCTCGGTGTGGTGTAGAAGGTAATAATCCGAAGACATATAACCCAAAAATGAACAGCCCTTCGAGGTTGCTGAGTAATAGGGTGTTTCACCATCTTTCTAACAACTTTCATAGCCTTAACCTTTTTCTGGTATTTGAGCCGAGGATTGAGCAACTTAAAATTTTTATTAAGTAGCCGACCATACAATACCTCGGTTCTGTCCAAAACTCAGTTTTCTCATCCAAGTAGTTGGTTTCCCCATAGGTTTGAGTCCGAGGACCATACAATACCTTGGTTCGGTCCAAAACTCAGTTTTCTCATCCAAGTAGTTGGTTTCCCCATAGGTTTGAGTTCGAGGACCATACAATACCTTGGTTCTGTCTAAAATTCAGTTTTCTCATCCAAGTAGTTGGTTTCCCCATAGGTTTGAGTCCGAGGACCATACAATACCTTGATTCTGTCCAAAACTCAGTTTTTAGGCATGGGGCCTTGGCTTTAGGGGAATCAGCTCCTCGGCCGAGCCCCTAGAACCATCTGCGCGGTTGACGCTATAAAGCGTAGCCCCTAGTGGAACTTTACGCTAGAACTCTTTAACCGGCTGTTAGAAATGACAAGGGAACTCTCTCGACCTATCGTCTACGCCAAGACACAAGCCTTTCCCACAGACGGCGCCAATTGTAAGGACTTGATTTGTGACGAATCGTAACAGTGTTGGGTTCGCACGTAAAAAGGCCCAAACAATATCATTTGTAGAGCGTGGGTTTGAAAGGCTAGGCCTTGGTCATCAGACGGTGGGTTTTTCGTGGTGTTCATACATGGTTTAAATCGTATTCGCCCTGGGAGTCGCTCTCCTGGAGGCGGGTTGGGAGGCTCTGGTTTTTGGCCATTTTTCCCAGCCCCCTTCTGAATTGCTTACTTTTCCTTTTATACTAGCTTGTGTTCCTTATCCTTCGTCCACGTGTAGGATCGGCATTCCAAGACTGATACTTGTCCCATCAGCCCATACCCAGAGTGGTTGGGGGTGGTTGTAAAAGTTGGAGAGTCAGTGTTCCTTATCCTTCGTCCACGTGTAGGATCGGCATTCCAAGACTGATACTTGTCCCATCAGCCCATACCCAGAGTGGTTGGGGGTGGTTGTAAAAGTTGGAGAGTCTGGCTCTGTTAGGTGCAGAGTATTGAATGGCAATAAGGGCAGCTTTCCTTGGTTGTTACACTTTCCAGCGTACCCCTTTTTCTGCTGACACAGATATTTTAGATTTTTTCCAAGCTGTTTTTATACCTGTTTTGCCCTTCCTTCCGGGGAGTCCTTGGATGTGCCGAGGACAGAGTCATCCTCGGCTGTATCTCAAGGCTACTCAGACTTTTATTCCCTACTCTCGGCCATAACCTTTCTCGGCCTGGGCCTTGGGTCTCAAATTAAAAACAGGCCAGGGCCACCAATTAACGGGCCCCACATATTTATTTATTTTTGATGCATTAATATGCATTAGTTATGATTGTCTATCTATAAGGAACTATATATTTTACCATTTAAAGAAAATATAATTTGATAAGATTTTAATGAATGGTTTAAATTAAAAATATAGTAATTTAAAATTAGTTAAAAAAATATAATAGAATCATGATGTCTATAATTGTAAATTATGAGAGACATTAAAAGTTTATGTAATGAACTTAACCAAAATTCAAAAGTCAAACGTTTTCGGTTTTATCTTTATACTATATATTAAGTAGATTCAAAAAATTAGTTATGGTTTCAAAAAATGTTAAAAACTAATCTAATCTCTATATATTAAGAGGATTCAAAAGGTTAGTTATGGTTTCAAAAAATATCAAAAATACTCCTAATCTAATTAGATAATCCTTATTTTTAAAAAATAAAAAAATGAGGTTAAATTGTAATTCAACAAAATTCAAAAAAAAAAAAAAAAACCAGAGAAACTTTTTCCTTAAAAATTAGCACACTCTTTATTTAAATGTTGATGACGTAGCATTTCTCTTAAAGAGAGATATTACGTCCACAACATTTTCACACTATTTTTACAATAAATCATAGGTAAGAGAAATGCTACGTACACGACATCTTCACACTATTTTTACAATAAATCATAGGTGGTTAGTTGTTATTCGTTTAAATTTGAATCTGATACTAAAATTACTTTTTGCCCCAATAATAACAACTAGTAACAACCTTGCAGTTTACTTCATTTCAAATTCTAAATTTTAGTTTTTTAAAAATTCCTTTACGTGTAACCTCATTAAGATAAATTCAAATTGAAAAATTACATTAAACTCAAAAAAAGAAAAAAAAAAAAAGAGCCTCATTGCATGTGTAGAATGTGTGTTATGAGGCTAGTATATTTTAAAGATTAGAGATTACATATATATATTATAGTTCTTGAAGTTGATTATTTTAGTTTTATTTTTCTTAATTTCTGGTATCATTTAATCAATTTGATTAGTTACCATTAACTCAAATTATTTTGGGTTGAAATTTAATTTTAAAAATGTAAAATTTTTCAAAATATGTAATATTACAGAGGATTAAAACGAGCTAAGTTGAGCAGAGCATTTAGACGTTTGAACTTGATTCATCTAGCTTGATATTGCTTGAGTCAATTCAAGCTTAAAGACCAAGCACAGTTGATTGGCAAATCAAATTGGCTTAATAAATTATAAAACACCCTTTAAATTAGAATTGGTTGGCATATCAAATCCCTTTTTTTCCTCTCCACCTTAGAAAGTAAGGCTTAAGGTTTACAAAAGTCCTCCAAAAATTAAGAAAAAGAGACAATCATAGCCCGTGATACAGTGTACATTTGTTAATTTAAATTATCCCTTTCACAATAATTTTAGCACTTTATCCCTCTTTCAAGACTTTGAAACAAAAATGAAGCCCTAAGCTTGATAATCAAACTTTGGAGTCTTCGAATAAGGATAAAGTGCAAAACTATAATAATAAAAAGTAAGAAGAATTAAAATAAAGTAGAACAACAACAATGGGCACATCATAAACACGTAGCAAAATTTATATACATATAACCAAAAAAAAAAAAAGGTATGAATCATTAGGGTAAAAATAATGACTATTAAAGACTTTGGGGCCAAAAGGGGTTTTCCTTTAACAAAATTAACATGGTATGACACTTGCCGAAACCAATCAATGCTTTAATACCTCTCTTTAAAAAAAATAAAAATATAAACTGATTATATTAGGGGAAAAAAAAAAATCATGGGCAAATCCAATATTTATAAGGGTTCACCAACTTCACTAGATAATTCGCCCACCCAAAAAAAAAAACTTTACATAATACTCCTAATTGATACGAGGTTTTTATTTTTATTTTTTTTTAAGTTGATAATTGAAGAAGAAGAAATTTAAATTTGAATGTTTTATTTATTTTTTGAATACAAAAAAAATGTAAGTTGACTTACAAAATTCTTATCAAAAATAGAATGATGTTATAATATAAATTAATTTTATGTGTTCTACCGGTTATGATATATCATGTGTATGATTTTTTTATTATTATATCTGTTTTTAACTTTGGTTATTTTATAAAAAAATATATAACAAATTATGATTGATAGGGTATAAAATACAATGCAAAAAATGTTAAGAGTAGAGGTGATACCAACTCCACACTTACATCACATGCAACGTATTATACAAAATAAATAAACCTTGGACAAGCAACACATAACCATAATTGCAACTAATTATTAACGGACTAAACTTTTCTAAATGGACCCAAAACCATCATGTAAAGCAAGCCAATGAGCTGGTTTCACACTTCTTAATATTTTAATGGCAAAATATACGTTATAAATTCTGAACTTTTTCCCTAGACTTTTATTCTTTTTAAGATAAAAATAAAATAAAATACGGTAACAGGGTAATATACTAATTTTTCCATTGCCTTTTGCCCTTCTTAGTGCTTGCATCATAGAAGAATCCTCCTTCTAATTCACCTAAATGTCTCCTTTAGCCAGAAATATGTAATTCAATGTATTTGGTATAACAATAATATGCTCTATATTAGTGTTAAAGAGCCTTATAGCTTAATGAAATTGTCCAATTCTCTCAATAAAAAGAACTTAGATTTCAATCCCTCTCATTTTTTATTGTTTTGGATTCCTTCTCATACTAATCTAGTTAAGTATAGCATCTCTTTTTGAACATATCTTATTGTTTTTCTATCAGTTTCATGACACAAAATTTTTCATGATTTTTTAACTCTCAAAGTGGCTTATTGTAATTGACTAATTGGCACTAGTAAATGTGGAATTATTGGTGGCCGAGGTCCTATAAATATTAAAATTGTTCCAATTACAACATATCACTTTCATAAGTTATATAGAAAATGCTGTGAAAAACCTTGTATATCTAACATGTTGGCTTTATTTTAGATTGTTCCATATCTCTTCAAGATAAACATCTAATTTTCTCTATTATGGGGTTCAAGTGATAATTCAATAGTATTGACATCCTCGTAATGTTTCATATCTATGAGTTGAACTCACTTCTCATCACTCACATAGTCCCTAGACATTAGACGGCTAGAGTAAATTTGTAAATTTGTCTACTGGATAGCATAAGATCCTATACTTCATTTCCATTTTGCCTCATGATGTAGATACAGTTCCTTTGTCATCCATATTATGTCACAACATACAGTCACAAATAATATGAATTTTCTCTCTTTATTTTTTTGAGAAGCCTCTCTTCATTGCTTCATTCGCATGGTATTCAATTTTGTTATTGATTCTCTTCTCAAAAGAGATAATAACTATTAAAAAAAAGTTTTGATTGTAGCACAAGTTTAATCTAGTCAATTATGGAATTAAAGAGCATTTCAAGAATTTAAAACGTCTAGGTGAATTACCCTACTAGTTCTAGATTGGTCAATCTATGAAAAAAATGCAAGAATTTACGTGCTTAACAAATTTTAATTTGAGAACAATTTTGGTGACGATTAATTGATATATATATATATATGTGTGTGTGTCTCTATGTGTGTGTGCACGCATTCGCTCTTTATACTAAAATTAAATCTAGAAGTTACGAATTTGGCAGCTAATTTGAACTTTTTATTTATTTTTTATTTTTTATTTTTTTAAGAAAGAACTTGGCAGCTGATTTGAACTATAACTTCATACATTTAAGTTTTTATTATTTATTGGTGAATGTCACACCTTATAAAATACTCATACTTTATGTGTGAAATTCTAGATAGATTTCCTCTACTGGTATTCAGACATTAAATTCAAATCCAAACTTGACTCAGCTTAAGTTTTGAGTCATTGGATCGAAAGTTCAACTACTGGGTCATAAGTTGAACGGTTAATTTAATGAAATTAAAAGTAATTTACATAAACATGAAAGTTGTTAAAACTTAGGTTGGATTGGAAAATATATACCCTAAACCCAACCTAACTAACCCAATCAAATCTATACATAAATTTTAATTTTTATTAAGGTAAACTTTGGTACAGTTATTTAGGTGCGATATGTTGGATTCTTCAATTAAATTATCTTTTATTGTTCTTATAAAAGATAATAATATTTATGTTTCGAATTATACCTCGGTGCGATATGTTGGATCATTAATTAATGCAAGTATATATTTAAATTTAATTGAAAATTTTGATATACTCCACCAAACGAATTATACGTAATTATTGTCCACAAGGATACAAGCAATCCTTTGTTTTTAATTTGGTTCACTAGTAGACAATTCTCATTAACAAGCAAGGATAAGGATACAATTTTGTTCAACAAATTCTTATTGAGATAGCATTACTCCAGTATGAATTTTTTATTTTTTATTTTGAGAAATCACTCACGTATGAATCTGCTATTACACTAAAAACAATACCAATCAGGAATCTCACTTAAAAAATCGTTTAAAAAATGTATAATAAATCTTGTTTCATTATTGAGCCTTGCTAGAGACACAAAGAAAAAAAAAAAAAAAAGCAAGAAAGAAAAAGATGTATTTTACATTCTCTTTGCCATTCAGACAACTTGGAGAGTTCGGGGATACATTTACCATTACTAAAAAATGAAAATGGGTTTTAGTGATAGCCTAGTGATATACTAGAACTCTATTTGGTATTTGATATCTATTGTTTGAATTTCATATCTTCTTTAATTTCTTTTTCTTTTTCTTATCACAATTATCATATATGATAGGTAGACTCTGATTTTGTGATTTTCTTTTTGTTTTTGATAAACATATATCAATGTTATTAATCAAAAGAAAATAAAATGGCAGTCAACCTTAATTACAAGCAGTCATAAGGATGTCTGAAAGATGGTAATTATTCAAAATAAAATGATTAAAAAGAGCTGATGGAAAGCCGCATGTTAATTGTATTACAATCTCTCTTAACCTAACTAAAAAAAAAGACAAGAAAAAAAAAAAAAAAAAAAAAAAAAAAACTCTTTAACACTTAGATGTTACTAATAATACTGCTAATGGCCCAATCAAGGGGGGCAAAGAAGGGGTCAAAGTAAGCCTTGGCGTCTCCTTCAAAGATAATCTCATCCCAATTTTCAGCTTTTGCGAGTTGAACAGCCAATAAGATGGCAGATGCCTCTACTTGGAGAGCGAAGTATGGCTGGTTGGTCTTCGCTCAATGTTATACGGATTTACAATTTTTTCTCAACTATTTTCAATTCATACAATTTTGGAAAAAAAAAATTTATGAAAGTATACTGTAGAATTACTGGAAATTAAGTATTTAATTTATTTTAATATTCAGTTTTTTTTACTATTATTCGTAAATTTTACTATATTTTTTGATATTATTTATAAACCTTATTATATTATTTTAGTTAACTTTTATTTTAATCTACCATATTTTCAATAAAATTTTTTTAATTTTAACCGCATTAAACGACTTCCAAACAGAGCCGAAATCCCCACTTATTTACTTCATTATTTATTATTGTGCACCGTTGCTCTTACTGCCGCAGACTGACTGAGGATCACTCAAAGATGCAGCTGACGCGACAATGTCACATTCTATCTTCTCCACGTCAACAAAAAACTAGCCGTTACCTCATGTTGGGTCCCGTTCAAAACCTAAACGGCCTGCAAATTTAGAAAACTTTTTGTAATTGGTAGGTGTAGTACGTGGCAGGAGAGAGAAAAATAGATAAGAGTTTCGTTTCATACCGTAATTTATGGTGTCCAGGCTTGTAGTCTATGCCGCGAAGTTAACGCCGTTAATCATGGGGATCGCATCGGTCTGTCCAATCCCGTTAAAAAGGGAAAGACATAAAGCCAATTCTCCCTCTCATTAACGTCCGTCGAGAACGGCGTCACCTTTTCCCTCTCTTCCTTATGACTCTCTGTGTCTGTGGCTGGCGGGTCCCAACACTTTATACGTGGGTCCTACTTTTCACGCGCAGGAAAGGAATAGACAATTTTTGTTTGGTTTATGTAACCAAAAAAAAAAAAAAAAAGGAGGCAAAAAGTTAAAAATAGATGTTGCGGTAAAAGTTCTTGGCTCCTGTTTCTCAAAAAAAAAAAAAAAAAAAGTTCTTGGCTCCTCTTTTGTATAGGGAAACGTGCACACCTGCATGGGAAAGGACTCAACGTTTATATGTCCTTTCTTAAACGGACACGATATTGCTGAATTTGCATGCAAGTTGTTTTATTATTTTAATATAAATCCAAATTTGGTAAGGATAAATTTATGTTAAAGCTAAAATGTAAAATTTATATTTTATATTATTTGATAAGAAATTGTCACCTTAGTTTTTTACTTAAAAACTTAATACATCTTATCACATCTAATAATATCTCAATAAATTTATAATTAAGTTGAATTTTCAAATGAGATTAAAATTGGTTGAGTGTAATTGTATATATTCTTTAATATATAATATGATGATGTTGTATATTGAGATTAGAGAAGTAAAATTTGGAAGTAAAATATTCTTTAATCTCTTATAATTTTTATCCTAACTTGATATATAATCACTTTCATATATATACATATAGTTTTGTTTATTTTACTGTTTATAATTATATACATAAAAATTGTGACAGAAAATTTGCTTACTCTAAAGTTGTAAACTTTATAATTTGCATGGGTTTTGGTTTAGGTGCGTGGGGGACCTTGCTATCAATGGGATCTATATATGAGATCCCTAGGCGCATAGAGGCTAATGCTTTAAGCACATTGCACTATCGTGGATACCATGCACGTGAGTTAAGAAATTTATACCATGGGCATCCCGAGAATTAGATCCTCTAGTTAATCCAAGCCGTTCATCTTTGCTTCTTGGTGTGTGGAAACCATTTTCCTCCTGTGATTGTGGGTGTTACCCAAGATTTATATCCAACGGCTAAGGTGAACCAACCATATATAGGGTACATGGGCTCAAATGAATAAAATGAATAAGTCGAGGCGGAAATTCAATAATAATAATAATAAAGAAAAAAAAGAAAGTCGGGGTGGCGTAGAACATAGCCAAAAATGTTAAGGAAAAGTATTTCGACACTAAGGGTATATTTCATAGAATTTTCACCTTTTTCACACAATTTATGTGATTTTGAGCATGTTTGTGTTTGGTAACATTGTTTGAATGACAGTTTTCTTTGTTTAAACAACACAACATGCATTTCCATAATACTTTTTCACTCATACGTATTTTCACAATATTTAAATAACGTTATTAGAATAACATTACAAAACGAGTGTCCTTTGTGTTATGGCCCTACCAAGCTGAGGACACTACTTTAAAGAAAAAGTTTAAAGACACAATTTTTGTATTATAATTTTTATTGCAATTCTAAATCGATTGATTATGAATTATGAGAAAAAGTAGCAAGTTCATACAAGAAAATGGTTGTTTACGATTGACCGCTTTATCGAATTATGACAAATAATACGACAACAGAAAAACTATCTAAAAAGTGATGTAAGATTGAAAAAAGTAGTTGATTTTTTCGGTGTTCTTAACATATGACTAAAATATGAAATGTCATGAATGCATTATTGTGAAGGGGGTGTAATTAGTATTGACTTGACAGGCAACATAGTAGGAGGTCGTTGAAAGTTTGTACAAAGGCATGCATGTAAAGCAATCGGTTAGGGTGGAGCGGTTGGTTATTCGCTGGGAAAATTTAAGGCACATTAATTTTGTTGATTCCAAGGCAGATTTAACTTTGACGCATTTGTCGCTCTGATTGAGATGCTTGAGCCTGTTTGATTACGGTGACAATGTGACCTAATAAACTCATTGTGGTCTAGATTGTTTTTTCTCCTACAAAGAAAAAAAATTCTTCCTTTTTTCAAATCAACTATAGTAATAGAATCTCTTGATTTGAGACCTCTAGTGTTAATACAACTTTGATCATGGGGTCCAAAAGTTTGGTACTTACTATTTCGATTTCGATCGGAAAAAATTTAAAACAAAACTTTTTTTTTGGCCATATTTATAATGTATTTGATTATGAGTGGTAAAGAAAAAGTAATAAGTTTATGTGAAAGAGACCGTTAATTAATTACAGTTTTTTTTAGAGATAATTACAATATGCTGTTAACCTACAACTTGAATCATTTTCCCACAGTCTCCCAAGCACTTTATACATGGAAATGTGTCAATTAAACTACAAAACTTTTGATATATAAGATAATTGTGAAAAATTGGTGTTTCTAGTATCGCTCTTCCAATGATTTCTAGTTGGAGTTGAGTTGAGTATGACAAATGGATGTTCAATCCAAAACTAAAAAGGGGAATTATTATTTTTTAAAGTAATAAATATATGTAAAAGGGGTTGGTCAAAATATATATAACTTCTTTCGGTGATTTTTATATTTTGGCAGAATATATGAGACTTTTTGACTTCTTGAGCTCTTTGCAATCTACCAGTCTATACATGTATTAGCTTTTTCTTAAATTTGTGCGAAATTGCAATGATTGAAGAAATGATTATTGTTTCACAATACTACAAAAAAGTCACCACAATTATTACCACTTATTAAATGAGATTTTTTGAAGAAAATTAAAAACGAAAATTGTTTTGTTTTCAAGTAAATGAATGAAAAAGATAAGTGGATAATGTTTATAAGTGTGAACTCCCAGCTCACCACAAAAGAAATATTCTACTAATATTCAAAGTAGCTTAGAGTTAGATACTTCCAAACACACATATCCGCCCTCATATTTGTTCTCATTTAAATCAAATTCACAGTAATGACATCATTAATTAAAAATTCATTAATTCATTTGATTTTTGCATTTGTCAAAAAGGTTAGATTTGAAATCCGATATATTATCGAAGAGACTTGTAGGTCAATTGTTTTCTCTTTGTATTTTCAACAAAGATTTTTAGAGTTTAAATCTTCCTCACAACTTTCGAATCATAAAAGAAAAGAAAAGAACTAATATATTGCATGTGATTCTTTTGGTTAAAGTTTTACTAGTAGGTTTAGCTCAACATAAAATAAAAAGAAATGAATTTGATCACTTGATCCAAATTTTGAATAAGTATGTAGGTTAGAATTAGTAATTTAACATGGTCAAAGTAAGAGATTTTTAATTCAAGTGCCTTGCCTCCAGACCCTCCATTATGTCTCTCATTTAAAATGTTAAAAATCTCATGCTTGGGTCTCACTTATTAATGGAGAATTTGTGCCCACACTTGATAGTTTAAAATTTTGAAAAAAAAAAATCAATTTAATATTTTTTTTCGAGAAGAAAGTTGATGATTTCATTAAAGAATCAAAACTAAGTTGGCTTGATAAACAGCCAAAAAGTGTGGTGGGATATCTTCCATCCAAACCATAGAACTTGTGATATGTAAAGCTAATTTAATAATATGAATATTGTAAAGAAGTATATAATATAAAGTATGAACAATATCTATTACGCCCTGACTATTATACACAATGCAAATATTTTAGTTTTTAAATTGAAATCATATATATTATGTACGACTAAGTAGTAAAGGGGAAAAAAAAAAAAATACAAATCACAAGATTCATGACATTAAGTAGTACTAAACTACTAATAGTATGTGTGTGTATGTGTGTATATATAATATATATATCTATATATATATATATATTTTTTTTGAGAAGAAGTACTAATAATATTTTTATTTATTTATCTGATAATAGTATCTTAGTAATAAAACAAGAAATCAAAAATTTTATTTTTTATTTCATGCACGGTTAAAATGTAAGACAAAATTGAAGAAGTACAGAGGATGAGGGTAAAAACAGTAAACGCACAAGAAGAGGGGCACGAGTGATGAGTCAGACTTGGATTGGAAGCGGCAAATAGAGTCAGAGACACAGACTCAGACTTAACCAGCACCGAAGGGCAGAAAAGACAAATAAAATTTGTCAAAAAAAGTAAAAAAAAATCTAAAAAAGTACCTACAAAACTGAAAACTTGACATAAAAGGAAAAAAAAAACAAAATTTATGTCAGAAAAAAGTAAAAATATTTGTGCTTAACGGGTGCGGTGTCCGTGAACATAACCTTTATTTTATTACACAGTCAACAGGACAAATAACTAACCGTTGATACACTTAAAAAGATACTACTGCACGAGGAGATTCTGACACAAAACAGTAATATGGACTTGCATAAATGGGTGTTTTCGTCACTTTGGGGTCGTTTGGTTAATTTTTAAATAATATTATAAGTATTTTTATATATTTTCCATTTATATGAACTTTACAATTTTTATATAACAGTTTATTAATTACTGTTTTAATAATACTGGTCAATATGATTTATATAAGGGTCTGGTTAATGTATCTATTTTTGGAAACATTTTTTTTAAAATTAAAAAAATATATTTTTCAAAAATAGTTAGTTATTGTATGTCCTTAATACACACATTAGCAAAATCCTTCATATAAATATGGGAAATGTTAGGGTACTCGTTAAGAATTCAGTTAAAAAAGGTTTTGACATCACTTTTATAAGAAATGAAAAAAGCTGTCAAAACAGTATTTTTTTTTTTTTTTCTTATAAAAACTTTCTTTAACTAGATTCTTAACTAGTACCCTAAGGACACTCGTTAGCATGACATTATAAATATTATTATTATTATTTTTTTTGGGTTGTAGGGGATGTTTGGCTGCCATCTAAGAAATCGAGCCCCTTTTTTCCTCTAATGTTTCTGTGCCGTATTAAATGGTTCAGTTAAGTTCTAAAGCGGGTGGGGACTATTTTCAGTAACGTGTTCAGTATCCAAAGTGGTCCGCTTTTCATCTTGTTCATTTTCTTCACCGGGTCATTTTAGTAAACGGTGATAGTGATACGTATCTAATTGTTATCCACCTCTCACTCGATATTTGTTCATGAGAGCCGCCTAGATAACAAAAATTATTTATTAGGGTAAAATATAAATAATATTAGTCTTTTCAAAATTAATCAACTTGGTAATTAATATGATTAAAAAAGAGAAAATGATTAACAAATTATGGAATAAGTTGAGTTTAAGGATTAGTCAATTTTAAATAGTCTTAAACTTGATTAGTATTAGCACAAACTTAAGAGAGGTTAATTGCATTTACCGTATTTATTTATATAAAGAGAGTTTACACAAAAATAGTGTACAATGAACTTATACCCAAATATATCTTGTCCCAAAGATGGACAACTATCACATTCCTTTCACTCTACTTGCTTGCTCTTGTCCTCCTTTTACAACTTTATTTGCACAACTATAAACTTTAAGGAAAACATGATAAAAAGGAAAACCTGATGTGGATGGATGATTTAGCCCCTCCTGCAATTACACGCCATAAAATGTTAGCCAATGAATCACGAGCTTTGAATCAACTTATTCCTAATAATTTGATTGTTTGAAATAAGTAACCGGATTGGATTATATTGACATTCTACCTTAATTAATAATTGTCCTCAAGATATTTGATAACAAGAATGAAAAATAAGATATTTCATATCGTCAAGAAATCTTGTGGTCCAACAGGCATATTATGATGTTTCTAATCGAGATATATGCAATCCAAATCTTTTTTCTCCCAACCATCAAATTATAGGAAAAAAAAAACTCATCATATTTTTTTATTATTAAAATTTCATAAGATATACGTGAAATTACAAAAATAACCAAACCAAAAGTATGTCAATTGCAAAGGTTATCCACATTCCATATGTAATAAAACCAAGATTGATGTTGCAGTTGATTGTGGTAACTGACTGGCTGCTCAGACAGCATATTTGTATGGTGCGAAACATCAAATTTTTCTCAAAAATAGTGCCCTTTCTTTTCTTTGAAAGATTGCGTGTGGAGCCACTAAAAAATTAGAAGGAAACATGGCCATCCGATTTCAGGGGGTCAAAACAAAGACTCGTGAACCCTACTACTCTCTCAGGTCTCAACCAGTGGGGGTTGGGTTTGGTTTGGTTTAGATATATTTGACAATTCAGCACCAAGTCAAGGATTTCAACTGTGTTTATGACACTTCAGAAGACTTTATTAAATATAATAGATGTGTATCCAATGCAAATATATATGCATATGCAGGTGGCCCTAACGGCTAAAACACCCTTGTGAATTGTGATCATCCTTCACTTTTTTAGCATTGTTTGCATTTGCGACCCCACATCGATCCATTGTTCTTTAAGCAACATACGCAGAGTCACTGGCCCTTGTGTTTCTTTACTTTCTAATAGCCTTTGCTTATCTCAATCTATCCATAGTCTATGTCAAACCAGATCATGTGTATAAATAGTGGCCGAGCTTGACTTCAAAAGAGATAAAATATTTAGGATAAATGATTTTTAAACCTTAGAGTTTTGAGTATGTTTCCTAACCTTAAACTTATAAATGTTTCATTTAAACCTCAAAGTTTTTAAAAGAATCATTGGACAAAATGGGCTTCTGTCCTTTTTGTGCAAATTAATTAGCCTTTTGCCTTTCTTCCCAAACTAAATAGGGAGATGCTCCTCTTTTGGAAATCGAGTTAAAAAAAAAAAAAATTTCTGGAGCCCTATAGCGACGTTTTTAAGGACCTATAGTGATGTTTTATAACTCGATATCCATGAAATCGAGTTATAGGCAATAAAATTGCCTATAGCTCGATTTTATGGATATCAAGTTACAAAATGCCACTATAGGTCCTTATAAACGTCACTATAGGTCCTTGAAAACGTCACTATAGAGCTTAAATTGATTTTGAAAAACTTGAGTTTCAAAAGAGGGGCATTTCCCTATTTAGTTTAGGAAGAAGGGCAAAAGGTTGATTAATTTGCCTGAAAGGGGCAGAAGCCCATTTTGTCCAAGAATCATTTCATTTAAATTAACCTTTTTGAAATAAATTTCAATTAAACTTGTCGGACCAAGTACAAGTTGGTTTTAGACTAATTTGTGATTTGATTCGATCAAATTGGGTTGGAGAAATCCACCTCTCATTTTGCTTGAACTCTTAAGTTAACTTGTTCATGAAAAGTATTGGTAGGGCTAGAGGGTAATTGCTGCACGTCGACCCCCCCTCTCTCCCATTGAACCCTTGGCTCTACATGGTGTATAGAGTTCTCAATTTTGTAAGATAAAAAAATGGTTATGTATTATAAAAATTTGACAGTTGAATTGCATGTTTTTTATGTTTTTAACAAACATATCAAATTTCATGTCAATTGGATGTTATTTACTATTTAATCTATAAACTTATTTTTTATGCACAATTTTAGATTATAAAAACTTAAAATTTAAACATGTAATTGATGACATAATTATTAATATCTGATCTTTTAAAATTCTTGCTAGGTGTTTAACTAACATTGTTTTGTGAGGCATATCATTAAAATCCAAAAAGTATTGAACTTCTTCTTCTTTTATTTTATATTAAATTATATATATATATATATATATATATATATATATATATAGAGTATTATTTTTTTAATTTTTTGAGAAGAGAACTTCTAATTACTTCAAAGTCACACAAAACCTACAAATTAAACAAAAATTCTCGTTAAGTAACCGATCACATTCTCGTTGAGCTTTTAAGATTGTGGAGATCTCTTCATTTCAAAGGTGTATCCTAATATCCCAACAACCTGATTCTTGACAGCAATGGCATTAGTTCACATGCATTATTAATCTGTCTCTTCGCCGTAGAAATAGGCAATCCATTTTATATCAGATTTAAAAAAAAAAAAAAAAAAAAAATCCATTTCATAGTTTGTGGAATGAACTCACATAACTTCTCTAACACTATTATTCCTTACTTTGGCAGAAAGTAATAATTTCCTAATAATACAATATTTTAGTATGAAGCAGAGTGTCTCGCTTCTGAATATATTATAATAAGTGCATTCGTAGCAAACAAGGCTACGGGGGATAAAGGGTACAAAAATAATGTTTTCTACGAATTTTTTTAGTGACATACATACCTTTCGGTGTGACCAAACTGCTTATAAGTCAAGCATTGTCCACTATACCAAGTTATTTTCATTTAAAAAAAAAACTTTTACAACAGACACTATCATGTAAAATTATTGTTAGCAATAAACAACTTTTTTTTAGCTAGCTGTTCATTGAATGTTAACATAGGAACGAAAAATAGCATTAAAAAAAAAAAAAAAGAATGTGACGACCATGAAACTTTTGAGCTTAATTACATTAGTAGCCTATCAAATGTAGAGAGAAATTTTTATTCCTATGTCTTTCTAGTTAGCTAGTTAAGGTTGAAACATGCATCCATAGGCACAAAAACATTAACATTAAACTTTCTGATAATCCTTTTTTTATTTTTTTTATAATCAGTACATTAACATTTAATTGGGAGAATATCACATATACAAAAAGAACAAAGTATGTTCCCCTAGCTTGGTTGGCTATTAATTCGAGTTAGAATAAGTGCGCAAGGGATAATTTGACCTGAGCCTTACTTTATATATATATATATATATATATATAGTTGGTCACTACTCACCTCTAATAGATTTATAGCTAGTTTGAATCGAAAAATACTTTATATATATATATATAGTTGGTCACTACTCACCTCTAATAGATTTATAGCTAGTTTGAATCGAAAAAAAAAGAAAAAGAAAAGAATTATTGGTGGCACATGTGGGAGAATTTCTCATATCACAAGGATTAATTTGTGGTTCAAGTAGGTTAGTCGAAAAAAAAAAAAAAAGAGAGAGAAGAAGAAGCAAAGTATTCTATACAGCTTAAACTTATGGTCCCAATGCCAAAAATGGCTTCAAATTTACCCAAAGACATAATAAAAACAAATTTTGAAATATGTTTAAAATTGGGCTAGCATGGGAACTATAATATTTGTTTGGCAAGAAAATTAAAAGAGTTATTCATAATTATGATAATAATATAATCAAGACGTTACTTTTCTCATTCTTCTTCCTAAATTAAGGATTGGATAATATAAGACTAATTAATTAAATATATGCGTATAAAATATCTAAAAAAAGAAATGAAAAAAATAATAATTAGGAAATGGGATATAGCCGTTATATAGTTATTCCTTTGGCGTATTTGCACTGGGCTGATATTTTTGAATATAACCGCAAACTCGTGATAATATAATAAATTATAAAAGCCATGCATGATGGTAGGAAAATATTCTCATCTAAATGGCTGTATTATAAAATGATGAGATTCCACCGAACACAAACAATGACACGCCAAAAACTTTAAAAAGAAAACATTTATAATCTATATGCAACCGAACGCAGTGGGGTTCCACCACCCGAATTCGACTTCTTTGGTTTCTAATTTGATTTTTCATCAGAAATTTTGGGTCTTCTTTTTTTTGTAGGCCCATTGTACATCATTTATTCCCGACATATCAAACACATAAGACAATCCTAAGTCATATGCCTCCCTTCTCTCTCAAATGACAGTTACACATGCAGAGATTATTTTATAAATGTGATTTGGTTGTTCCACAAGATATGTATCTTATCATAGATTATCATTGAACCTTAAATTGTATTGTAAAATTCTTTTTAATTGTTTTACTTTTTCATGGTAATTTCTTGTAGTTCTACTAAAAGTAAATGTGAACTCAATTTCCCGGGTCACAAGAGCACCAAAAAGGAATGAATAGTATGTCTCTTAAAATTACAATTTTATTCATCAGAGTATATGATTTAAAGAGTGTAAAATAGGCATTGATGATCGTTGGGAAAAGGTGTTGAGTTCTTTGATAAGGTGAAGAAAAAAGTTTGGTTGGATTTAGAAAAGAAGTGTTGGATTCAAGAGGGTTTAACCTATAACTAGATTTGTGAAATCGATTGAGCCATTGTCAAGTACTACGACAACTCAGAGTGTGGCTAGAGCTTATTAGTGCACTTATTGGGTTAAAGATGAATAAAGCATGCATATGCAAAAACTTTCAATTGACTATAATTATGAGGTGTCCCTAACAAATGTTCATAAAGGTACAAGATCATGTAGTAGAGGTGAGGTGCATCTGTTGATGGTGTGCAGTTGTGTGTGTACTACCCATAAGTGCAGAATTGCTTCAGAATGGGCATGGGTAGAAGACTAGAAGTAGCGGTGGTGAGAGCTTGAATTGTGTCCAAGATATGTCTAAATTTTGGTTCTACTCTTTTTTTTTTTTTTTTGGGTTAAAAGGGGAATATATTAAAACATTAGCTAGCAAAAAAAGGTGAAGTATTGGCTGAAAGCTTTAGAGAATACAGACCAGAAGCATCCGAATTAAGCATTACATAAAAACTATCATCAGGGGGAATTTTGGTTCTACTCAACCATTATACTATGAAGTTCCGGACATGATGCATTGGATGTAGTGCCATAGTGTTTTAAAATTTTGTAGGTAATCATGTTGTCAATATTCTAATGCATTGTCTAGGGTGGCAATTAGTGCTCATGAGTTATGTTTTTATAGTGTTGATTTATGAGTATTCGATTAAATAGATTGACATGAATATAACACAATTATTAATTGTGTTAGGATCCCCCAACCGTAACACGAAATGTTTATTAAATGAGTTGACACAACACAAAACTCGCATAGCCTTTTTAATAAACGGGACATGTTGGACTGACACAATCTATTTAATAAATAGGTTATTTTAGGGTTAAGTTAACCTAACTAATTTACAAAAATCAACTTATTCCAGGAGTCAATGTTATTCCTGTAGTTTAATTTAGGAGTAATTATCATCACCAAGCATATTGGACACAAGAACGCACCAGTAACATAAGACTTTTTTTTTGGTTGTTGTTGATATCCTAGTAACATTAAGACTTAAGTATGTTATGAATACCAGAAAGCATGAGCTTAACAAGGGCACTATTATTAACAATGGCTCAATTGTTGATACCAAGTTACTCGAGATTAACAATGGTGCTTAACTCTAATAAAATATTGGTTATACAAGAATAACCAATATTTGCTGAATAATTTTGGAAAAACTCATACAAGAATTATAGAGCAATTGAAATGTAGCACTTCATGCATGTCCCATTGCTATCAAATACCAATACCACACCATTCCCATTTATTATCAACCTAATTTTCTATTTCGTTTAAAAGTGGTAGAGAGGGTTTGTGGTTAACGGAAATGATGATGCGAAGGTTCTACCTTGGCGATGGTCGAATTAGCTGTGAGGAGACGATGGTTGGTGGCATGATGGTAACAATGACAGTAGCTTAATAGTTACAAATAAATATTTTTCTAGTTCTTTACCATCTAGGATGAATGTAAAGTTATATTTTGCTGAAGCTGTTGATAAGGAAAGATGAATTTGAATAATGTGAGGATTAGACACATGATAAAATGAGTATATTATTAATTTTTCTTAAGCATTTGATAATGTAATTTTCTTAGATCTTAAACTCAAAAACTTGCCCTGAGCTTGAGTACGAGCTTGATATTAAGCTTGAACTTGACTTTATTAATTAATCAAGCTAAACTCAAGCTTTTTGACTTTTTTATGAGCTCAAGTTCAAACCTTATTTTTAGATTTGTCATGAGCTTGAACCAAACTTGAGTTTTTGACTTTTCCTAACAAATCAAGCTTGAACATGCTCTACTTAATAAAGCTCAGCTCTTTGTAGCTTTATCCAAGTCCAATTTTATTAGGTCTACGAGTCTGTTTGGGATCCGCTTATTTTGCTGAAACTAAAATTTTTTTACTGAAAGTATTATAAATAAAGGTAAAAGTTGGTTAAAAGAGTACAGTAAGACTCATAAATAGTATCAAAAAGTATAATGAGACCTATAGATAATAACAAAAATAAATTGAATAGTAAAATAAGTTTGCAAAATTAATCATGCTATATGTACGCTATGTCTCAATTTTCAATTAATTATACCAGAGTACATCAAGAAATGAGAAAAAAAGAAAGTCGAATCAAAAGGTTATGAAGTGGGATCCAGCTTATAAATGGTCCCACACGTAAAAACGGTGGGGTGATGATGGAGACTTTGGCATGAGTGAAAAAAAATTAAGATCCAAATATGTTTCTGGGATTAGGTCCTTGGGTCTCCTCCCATCATGATAACGCAGCTTAGCCTCGTTTGACACTTGGCCACCAACTTTTCTATCATCCCCACCCTAATAAAAGGGAAGGATAAAACTTTTCATCATTTTGAATTCTTACTCTCTCAATTTTTTTTTTTTTTGGACCTACAAATAATTTCATTACTATTGTTTTGAGTAGCAGAAACTAGAAACTTAGTTGAATTCTCTAAATTTGTAAATTCCACTTTATCCTTCATTTTTTTTTTCTTTTCTTTTTGTGAACTACAAAAATTGTATCCCTAAGAATGCCTCTTCTTCTTTGCATCTGGTGCATGCTCATTCTATAGGATGTTACTAACAGTACCATACTCCTTCCAAGATGACCCCAAATAGCCAAGTGACAACTTTTAAACTTGTTATTCTAATTGCCTGAAAATTTCCAAGAAATTTCCTTTCATGTTTTCAATTGCATTAATACCTGTACGAAAATTTCTGATATTGACATAAAAGATTGTAATAGTAAATAGGTATAAACAAAGTCAATTTTAAACTATTCAATTTTCAAAAGTTACTTACTATTGAATACTTAATCAAAGGGAATTGCTTAAGAAATACTAGTTATTATTGGATTTAATCAGAATTAATTGCTAGTCTTTTTCAAGTATAGCTGTAGGAAAAAGATCACAAGTAAGATCATTGTCATGATCGCTTCTCCATTTTGGCATGGAGTAAATCCAAGCTTAGAGAATATAATGTGTGTACAGAAGATACCAAAAAGTCTAATATAATTACAAATACATACATGTCAACAGCCATAAGAATAGCATGGACACCGATGTTTGTTTGTGTCATATACTATGTCTGCAAATCAATCACCATTCTCTTACCACCGATATTTCATGCATGGTGACTATTACTTGATTGATGTGTACTTTCTGTATGAGACACCAACAAGATGTAGATACATATTAAATTAGATGTTTACGTATAGTCATGTTCATTTTTGTATTAATTGGACCGAGTCCTTACATTGCCTATGAATTGTGTGCCAACCAACAATGTCCAATAATGTGTTACTACGTGTACTATAGGATGTGGAATGGTTGAAAAAAAAAATCACTATCCATGATTAATTACTTCCTAACCAACCGAATCAAACAAAATTATCAAGGTCGGCATGGCATGTATTGCCAACTTACAATTATTGAGAAATGTGTGTGTTTAGAAAAATCCAATTTGGTTTAATATGAAGTGAAGAAATTAATATTTTGGCAATGAATATGATCAAGTCGCATCCATTCTTTTATCTGGGTTTTAATTACGAGGGTGGAATTCCCTTATTTACACTTAGGGGGAGAAAAAGAAAAAAAGAAAATCATTATGATTCAACCTAATGCTATGGCCTATACATATTGAGATTTGACAAATTAGCCTCAAGTTAAAACTACTTTTAAATGAAATGATAATATATAGTGAGATTGGATATAGTGAGTTTATCTCTGTGCTAACTGCATATATAGCTCCATGGATACAGTTTGAGTTTCCTATAACCTATGCTTCACATTTTACAAAAATATTAAAAACAGCTTCCACCCCATTTTATAAGGTAAAATCTTAGAAATGATGAATGTCGAATTAAATATTAATATTTTTACGTGCAGATTTCAAGCTATTACCTAAACTTAATAAAATTAGGCAGATTTCAAGGTATACAAAACTTGAAAAAAAGATGAAAACGAAAAGAAAGATAGAATGAAAGGAAATGGATGCAAATGTCTCCCATCAAGTAGTTATGATATGGCCCAAGAAAGCTCGGAAAAGAATGCTTATCTGACAACCACTATATGCTGCGATGATTTTTTTTTTTTTATGCTAATCCCACAAATAAAAAATCTAGTAATGATTTCAAAAGATAGAGCCTAATGGCTAATGCATATATACATCAATCAAACTAGCGTTTATCTTCTCTTCCCTCAAATCTTCTCTCCAATCATAATATGCAATAAATGTGGAACTTCGAAAATTATGATTTTTATAAGAGCCATGTTCTCTGCAGTGTGGTCCTCGTTGTCTAGCCAAGTGCATGCAAGCTCATTGACATAATCACTACTCTATCTTTTCTAGAGGAGTCCCAAGATATAAAAGAGGACTTTCCCTTGTGACTTTTTGTATGGCCAAACGAGCAGAACTGGTTGAGAATGGCCAAATAAATGTTTTAAAAAAATTACAAAAAGAAAAAAGAAGGATTGCAATTAATTTGTTCCTACTGTATGACAATTAATGAAGTTCTATTTATATAGTGTAACCCTAATTAAATTGGGGTGTTAGCACTTAGCAACCCATGACAAAAAATGTTAAGAGCCTTGTTGAGACTTTGATGTTATTTCTAACTCCAAGACGGAGACCCAAGAATTTTGACACACCATTAACACCTAATAGATCGATCAAGAATCAAGTACAATTTCAGAATTTGATTTGATGCATTTTTATCAAGTTTGTTATACATGTGAGTAACCCTAATTGGAGTGCATATATAAAGGCCCATTAAATATGACTTTTGGAGAGGATGTAGAGGCAAAAAAGTTTGTGTCATTCAAAGAGAAAACCGTAATCTCCTCTAATTCAACTCATGAGTTTAGAAGTGAATAGAGACTCATCTTTCACAGTGTTTGTGTTGTCATAGTGCACAAGTTTAAAGCCATAAAGCCATCTTGGGGTTTGCTGTGGAGTTTAAATCTTTAAGTAGGTATCTGAAGTTGTGAGTAATAGTTTTAAGTTCCACAGAGATCCTTATAGGAAAGTTCGTGGATTCAAAACTGCATTGGTTACTATTAGTAAGTTTTATAGGTAGCAAATTAAAATTAAAATTATTTTTTCCTGTGGGTGTCAATTAGCTTAATTAGTAAAGTGTCTTATTATAAGAGATTTGGACTATTATCAGAAGTATACGCCATAGGTTAAACTATTTCTCAAAAAAAAAAAAAAAAATCTATTTGTATTTTGTAAACATCAATTCTATATAATGGATTTGTTTTCCTTAGGGCCCTCAAAATGATTTTCACTTTGGAATAGTTATTCCATTGGTTCTATGTAACCAAACCATATTGGGTGTCTCTTTTAATTCTGCATTTATTTGTTCTATGCAATATTTTGTGTGATTTCTTTAACCGTGGCCGTGAACATAATTGAATTTATTAATTCACGTGGCTTAAAAATGGTTTAACGGCACAATCGGAGTTTAAGGGGGTGTTTGGTAGAGTAGTTTGAGTAATGTTATTTATAGTTTTTTGAAATACCTGTAAGTGAAAAAATATGTGAAAATGTGTGTAATGTTATTTAAAATGTGAAAATGTAAATTTCTCAACATTATTAATATTAGCATTATTCAAATAGATACACATGCAGTCTCAGTAGTTGGTTTGAGTGTTGAGATGATGACGGCACAATAATTGAAATAGTGCATAAGTCGCCTTAATAATCACTAATCATTATACATAAGGCCTAGGCTGAACCCCTAATCCATTGCATGCAGATTTTACTTTTAGATTGTAAAATAGGCCTAGTTGGTTGATCCATATATTGCTACTAATTTAATGGCCTGGCTTGGCAGAACCACCACGACCAGTCCACACCATACCCACCATTTTGCTACCTATTTTTAATTAAAACATAGCCCCACCATTTTCCAAACCGTACCATCACCGAACCACAAAACCACGAGCTCTTTGTGACAGATTGAGAAATCCACTAAAATTGACTCCCAACCAAGATCCAAGTTTAATTTGCATACTATTATTGAATATTTAGTTTGAATGCTTTTGATTGATCTGAACTGCAGCAAACAAATAGAATTGGAAGTGAATTTTCTATTCCCAGCGGGTACCATGCTTTGCACACATACAAAAGTAATGAACGCAAACTAGCTAGTAGTTACATCATAACAAAAATCCTCATTCTCATTAGTATTCCATTTCATACTCCATCAGCTTTAATTTTACACTTTGAATACTTTATAATGAAATAAAAATAGACGTATGGATCAGCCCCAATTATTAATAAAGGCAAATTTTGTATATACCTAAGGGTAGAGTCATGACTAGAATTGGTGAGACTTACGAGATTGAGTCAACAAGTGATGAATCCCTTAACCCCTAAAATGAGTCCCTAAAAGTCCCAACAAGTGATGAATCCTTACCCTTGCTCACATTCCTCAACACTTTGATCCTTTAGATTTTGAAGGAATGAGAGGCCCCACAAAAAAAAAAAAAAAAAAAAAAAATTGTTGAACCTCATAACAGAAATATTGGTGGAATATAGAATAGATATGTGCTACACATCATTTGCCAAAGTCAATCATCAACAGTCCACTCCACACACTATTTGTTGATGATTTTTTGAATGCAAACACGGCCCAGTAGTTGGTCTCTCATGTCCAAAACTCGGTGGGCCTCATTCGTGGGGAAAAAAAATAATGGACATGTTCTGTAGACTATAGGTGTTTATACATGTCCTATATATATATATATATATATATATATAAACATAGAGGAAGAAAAAGAAAGCGAGATGGAAGAAAGCATGTCCAAAGCGTTATGTTTAGCATTTGTTGCAAAGTATATAACTACGTATAATATTTAGTAGAAAAAGAGTTGTCAGAATCTAGTATTGGTCTTTATATATATGCACATCGCGCGTTGGAACCAGCTTAACTACACGTCTAAAGTGCGGTGAATGCAGATCTACATCTGTAGAGATTGGGCCAAAACCAGAGTTGGGCCTCGGGGGGTCCAGTTTGGTTGAACAAAAACAAATTTATTATACCAAAAATATTAGGCTATGCTTTGTAATTTGCTTTTGTTTTTCGTTTCCAATTTCTAGTTTTTAAGGAAAAATTTTTTTTTTCTTGTATTTTCAAAGTGGAAAACGCGTTTGGTTAGTTGAAAAGAAAAATTAATTTTTCAAGAATAAAAAACAGAAAATTCTTCCCCCCCCCCCCCACCCCCTTTTTTTTTCCTGAAGTATACACAATATTTTGTATATTCACTCCAATTTTTAAATTTAAATGATTTGTATATAGTCTTCAACTCAAAGCATGAAACTTATAAATTTTTTTTTTTGAGATGCCAGAAATGAAACTTATAATTGAAAATTTTCAAACTACCATAAGGAAAATAGGCTTTTAAATGTGACAATTAAGTGACTAAAGTTTATATACGAAGGCATCAATGATGCCAATTATTCTCCAACTTCAAATACATCAATGATGCTTGTTATTTGTCAACATTAATTCTCTAATATGATCCCTGTAAGTTCATATTTCAACTAATATATAAATCTTAAGTCCGAATATTTACCCAATAATTATAATAATAATAACAACAATTACTTTTGTCAGAATATAAAACAATAATATGTAATTCAGATAGTGAAAAGAAAACACAAGTTAAAAATAAAATAAAAAAATAAATAAAGATACGAGCATATGATACATAACGTTGAGGGAGGGGAACTAGTTGAAAGCAATATAGTTTGGAGCTTTATGCTCACGTGGGTTCACAAAACCAAAAAGGAACATAAAACAATGCAAAGAAAACAAATTGAACTGAAGGAATAGAAGACCAGACGAAGGAGAAGAAGAGGGGGGCTTGCCAAAAACTGTGAAACACAGTTTAAATTTGCTAGCAGAAATTGAAATCTGAAATTAGGGAGATGGGTCTTGGAGTGAAGAAGATGAATAACAGTCTGACGAATTTATCAACCACAAAGAAAGACGTAGAACAAGAAGAAATATGAAATTAGGAGGAGGGAAAGAGAGAGAGAGAAGGAATGGGTCTTACTAGGTTCTCATATATAAGCGTGAAAAAACACAAAACTGAAAATAGCTCATTTTTCTTTATAAATTAGAAAGGAAAAATATTTTCTATTTTTCATTGGTTTCAGCTAACCAAACAAGTTTTTAATTATTGGATACAGAAAAATGGTCATTGAAAGCAAAAAATGGAGAGAAAAAAAAAGATAGTTACCAAAAGGTCCAAACGTTACCTTATGTTTTCCAAAACAGTATGGTGATTTTTTGTTTCGAAATAATAACCTAATCTTTCTTTATTATGTAGAAAGAAGAGTATAAGAAGACAACCTATACTTTGCACTTATTTACATAACTCATAAAGGTAGGAGAGTATTATTGTGTACAAAAGTAGGTAGGGTAGGAGGCTTTTTTTTTTTCTTTGAAGAGAGGGTAGGAGGCTTTGATACCAGTTACAGACACAAAGTCTTGGAGTGAAGAAGATGAATAACAGTCTGACGAATTTATAAAAGTACATTGCACGGTTATTGTGACGTGGGCCTAAAATTTCAACAATGCACTTGGGAAGAACAGAATGTGGTCATTCTATAGGTGTGCTTGTTTGGAGGTGAAATAAGGTAGATGAAAAATTTTAGAGAGAAAAAGGGAAGGAAAATTTTTTTGGAGTGTATTTGGTTGGGTGGGGAGGAAAGAAAATAAATGGGGGTTCTAGGTGTTTTCTTCCCGGGCCTACCAAAAAGTTTTCTCTCCAAAATAAAGAGAAAATTAAATGGAGAAAATGAGGCTGATTAATGGACAAAATGCCTATGGACAATTTGTCTAGTTCCTTTTTTTTTTCTTCTCCTGGTCATTGCCATTGTTTTTTTTTTTGGTTTAACTAGACATGAATTTTTTTTTTTTTTGGGACATGATTTTTATTTTTTAATAAATTGGGTGATTGCTTTTCAACCAAACAAAGAGAAAAGAAATTAAAATCTTTTCTATCTTTTCACTTTTTTATCCTCCCATCATTTTTTATCCCCCCACTTTTCCACTATTCCCACTATTGAGAGAGATTTCAATAATGGGAAGGGGGGTTAATATGATGATGAAGAAAGAGGGGTTGATTGTATTTTTGGTTTTTCTCCCCAATTCCAAATAATAATTCTATTTTAAAAAATTTTAGTTTTTCAAAAATATTCTTTATTAATTTTATGAATTTTTTAATATAAAAAAGACACTTAACAACAATCAATCCAACATAATTGGATGGAATGCCTAATTAAATAAACTTGAAAGTCAAAAAACTTTAATTTGACGAAAGTGAAATTAAATGAAAAAATTGAATTTTAAGCAAAGTTAAAGAGTGCAATTTGTAATTTAGCCTAATAATAAAAGTTTTTTTTTTTTTTTTTGGCTAAGTGTGAAGTGAGTTTTCAAACAATTTAATAACTTGTACATATATGTGTTTATTTCAAGGGAGTCAATTTCGTATTGGAAGCCATTTCGGTTTAGTTAGGGGAACGAAATATTTCGGTATTGGTGTACCATTTTAGGATTACCACTATTTATATATTTCTATACATTTATATATGTTTGTATTTATTTATGTAAGTATGAATTTATTAATTTTTATGCTTATCAACATAAAATTTAAATTGCACATATTTTATAAGCCTAAATATAGCTTAAGTTCATTAATTAAATATATTAACTTAAATAATATGTGTTTTTTACAAATATTTTTTATTGTACCGACCGAAATGCCAATACCTGTTAAAGCAACTGAAACATCCTGATATAGTCAATATAGGTCGCTACAATCTGGTATTTCATCTAGTACATTTTAGAGGAATACCAGTATCCATTTAATGATCAGTATGATATATTTCCCTAGTATAGCTGGTATCGGTAGAATATTGACTTCTCTAATTTATTTGTTATAAAAAAGTACAACATATCTCTTTAGGGAGTTAGTTACAATAAATATTCCAATTCAAATTGTACAATTGTGTATACCATGTGACTGTCATCTTATTACAATTCTCACATAATGATGGTTGAGTAGGATTTGCATGATTCTTGTTCATGTCATTGCTGAATTGCCGTCAATATTATTTCCAAAATTTTGCTTTCTTGATCCCTGCTATGACCGTAATTACTAATTACTGCTAATACTAATAAGGAATAAAGATCATACGTGGAAGTGTTGCACTTTATATTTATCAACTTTAGTATGCCAAGTCCATAAAAAAACCTTTAGTATGCCGGCAAGTGTCTTTTTTTTTTTTTTTTTTTTTTCAAAAAAGAACTTTTGTTACTTTATAATAGAAATTAAACCAATGAATTGGATTTTGAATTTAATATGGGCCAAGTTTTTTTTTTTTTTTTTGAAACTAATCCTCTAGAGTTTCTAGAGATTGTAGGGAATTGAGGAGGCTAATGTGTGAAAGACTTGACTTTGACTTTTGAAAGTGCTTGTTTTAGTGGATTGTGATAAGGTGGCAAAATCTTAGCCTTCTATTGTAAAAGGAATGTGAGGATTAAAGAATTTTACATGGTAAAGCATCTTAAGAACTCCAAAGGATGTTGTTCCTAGATAGATTTGGAGAAATTATAAAGTTCTTATAGTGAAAAAGTGATGTGGTTCACTATTCTAGTAAAAGATTCCCACTTGTTTAAAATTATGGAGTTTTAAATAAAAACTAAATACTGACTTAGCAATTTTAAATAGATAAGAGTCTTTTACTGGAATGATGGACAAATGACGTGGTCCACCATAAGGACTATATAATTTCTCCTAGACTTGTGTCCAAAAGTAACACATAATTAAATAGGGGCAAGATTTAGGTACAGTATTTAAATACTGATTTTTAGGTTCATTTCTTAAAATTCTGTCATGTGGATTTTTTCTCATAGGATGAAAGTGTATTTTTTAATTAAGTAGCCATATGACTGAATCTTAAGAATGAAATCTAAAGAATAGCACCTAAAGTATTGTACCTAAGTTTTGTCCATTAAATAGACACTTACATTTTTGGCTTTTTGCAAAGATTCAGAATTTGAGTTTTGTCATAGAAATTTTTTTTTCCCTTTGGAACATGCTTTCATAAATGAATATTTTTGTTAATGTAATGGAATTACAAAAAATATTAATGATCTTCCATATGAGCTAAACAATCAATAATAGTATTTATTTATTTATTTGCTTATTTTAAGGTTGCAACCAAATATAAGAAAACATAAGAAAATAAGTAAGTTTTCTAGCAAACAAGTCATTTTCAACAAAGCCTCTTATTCCCATAAAAAAAAAAAAAAAATGAAACGTAAAGCAGTGATACTTGCATTTTAACATGGTGTGAAGTATTAATTTGTTTGCCTAGGATTCTTTGGTTATCAGCGTGAATAGGTGATACTTTAACCTGCTCTTAATCCAATTATAATTCCTTTTTTCCTATCTTTTTCTTTTCCCCTGATTCCTTTTGTTTTTTAAAAAAATATTCATACTTTTTGCAATCTGTTGGGACATGTTGTCTTCTAAAGTCTGTCATAACAACAAATACATGCCTTACAATTCAGTACTAATTAACATTTTTGTTCATTCTTACAATCAAATAAATTCTCCCACCTCTTGAATTGCTATGCTCTGAATGGCATAAACAAATCAAAATTGATCTTAACTACTATCTGAGCTTTCGCGTGCACACTTTAACTTTTATGTAAGGTGAATCACTTTAGTGTAGGCCATCAAGAACTGATGATTGGAGGTCTCTGATTCTTTCTTGTAGAATTAACGTTCGTTATGCAAGTAAAAGAGAATAACTCCTTTGGTACAACTGGGGCTGCTTCATTTTGTTGGTGCTTTGCTAAAGCACAAAGTTTCCTCAATATTCAAGATACCAAACCCAACAAGTAATCCCAAGAACAATGTATTTACCATTTACTCTTTAAGCTTTAGGGAAGAGATTTCTATAAGAACTCACTCAACAAATACTGTCAAAACCATAGGCATTCAAATTTAAACACAATTTCATTTTTAAGAAACAAAAATCTTCTTTAGCTTGACACCCATCTAGCTCCCTCCTACCATGGACAGAAGATCAGAATACTATAGCGCAGCCTCTCGTTTGACTTATGTGGCACACTTTTTTGGCCTTACGGCTTTAATTCTCATTCTTATTTGGTTGTTGCATTATCGGGGGGGCCTGAATTATGAATCTAACAATCCGGACCTAGTATTCAATGTAAAACAATTACTTACAATTTGCTTATTTTAACAATGTTCATTCTGGTTCATGGTATAATTATGAGGGAAATCTTGAAATCTTTTTCTTTTTTGTCAGGTTCACCCATTTCTTATGTTCTTTAGTTTGATTTTTCTTGGTGGTGAAGGTATATATTTTAGCTTTCTCAATGTTTTTTATTTGAGAAAAAAAAAATCATAGAAAATGCTTAAAATTGCAAACTTAGAATCTAGCGTTATCTGAAATAGAAATTGCTAGTTTTTGTAAAATATATATTTCTTTTTATTTAGTTTGGAGCCTTTGGAGATCAGAAAAACTCTATTGATTTAATTGAACTTGCTAATTTTTATCATTGGTTCATGTTAGAATTATGAATAAATAATTAAATTCATAATTTTCTAACAGTTCAAACTTTCGGAAGAATCAATATATAATTTACACTATATTCTGTTAACACTAACTTGAGTTTGGTGCTCTGAGCAGCAATGATGGCATACAAAACAGTACGTGCAACTCATCCAGTTAAGAAATCAGTTCACATGCTAGTTCACCTGCTTGCTATAGTTCTTGCCATTGTTGGGATATGCGCTGCTTTCAAGTACCATGACATGATATACAAGGAAGATGTGTATAGCTTGCATTCATGGATTGGCATAACAACTATCTGCATGTATTGTTTGCAGGTAACAACCCAAGTTTTACCTATAACTGTGTTTAAACATGAAAAACTTGGGACAAAATCATCCAAAGAACAAAAAAGAATCATCCCAAGTTTCCAAAGTTTCATTTATATATCAAAAAAACAAAAGAAGTCTCACACATTTGTCGATGATCTTTGTTTTGCAGTGGGTGTTTGGTTTCTTTACATTCATGTTTCCAAAAGCTTCAGTTCCAACAAGAAATAAATTTTTGCCATGGCATTTGTGTGGGGGAAGGGCACTCTTATACATGGCAATATGCGCAGCTCTCACAGGGCTGTTGGAGAAGTCTACTTTCCTGCAGCTCTCGCCGCATCAACATGAATCGCGTTTGCTCAACTTTACTGGACTGGCCATTCTATTCTTTGGCATCTTTGTTGATCTCTCGGTTGCTCTTGGTTATTATACTCCTGGATATTAGCGTGATTTCTATGTTTTCTTTCTTTCAATCGTCTCAAGTTAATTTGATTGCTGTCATAATACCTATATTATTATTAGTTTTGTAATTAAGTTGTCCCACGAGGACCGGTGTGTGTTGATTGTTTGAATGGCTTGCCATTTACCCCTATTAAATATTTTTGGATTCACAAAAATTCTCATGGCTTAATGATTCAACTCTGTTTCACTTGAATTCAAAGAGTTTATTTCATAATTAAGATTTTTGGTTGGCCCATTCTTATTGTTAAGACTATATTTTTTGAATCTAACGATATACAAACTGTTGAGGGCCATTTGTGGAAGTCCAGGCAGACAGAAAAGCCCAATAATGAGGGCTACAAAGAATTGACAAGATAAATAGCAAAAAACCCATTAGGCCCAAGTGGCAGGAATAATAGATTACAGGCCCAACAAATAAATAAATGGGTCTTGAAGAGGCAAGCGGGCTCAAAGAAGCCAGAAAAGAAAGAAATAGCATCCCATGAGCAGTGTATGAGGTAGAAAAGTGAGAAAGGGCCACCGCAGACCCAAGACAATGCAAACTAAGAGAGTAAGAGGTTTATGGTAGGCCCATGAATTCCAAAGATAAGAATAAGGTTATTGGGTCGGGGAAGCCCAATAAAGTTAGTAAAAAGCCCATAGGAGTGTGAAATTAACAAACGGGCCAAGGAAACCCAAAGAAAGTAATCGGGCCGTGGATGCCCAAAGGAAAGTCCAAAGGGACATGGGAGCCCATGAGTAAAAGCAAAGCAGTGCCCATAACAGGCAACTGAGAAAAGGGATGAATGGCTAGCCCAAAAGAGGTACAGTAGGATTAAATTATTACGGCAGGAATAACAGTTCAACGTTGCAGGAAATAAAGAAAATCAAGAGTGGGCCAAAGAAATGTAAAGCCCATCATCATACAAAGCTCAGCTCTTGAATGGAGCGGGAAACCAAAGAAAGGCCCACATGAAAGGTTAGAAAACATAGACATAGAGTCTCTAGATCACGGCAGACGCATGAGCAGCAGGCAGACTCTTGGACATATCTGAAAGGGAAGCACGCATAAGGCCCAGACACCACTAGCCTGTACCCAGCCAATATAGGACATGGTAGGGCCATGGGCCAGAGGTAAGAGACAAGAGGGGTATGGTTTGGTGGTGGGGAGAGGGGAAAAGATCTATTTTGCGCCTCCTGCTCAAGCCCTTTTGGGAGGTATGTCCTACTGGGATGACAGACCACCCAAAAGAGGCAAGTTTGAGGGGAAACCGTTGGGTGCATGCCTTGAGAGTAGAGAGAGAAAACATTTATACCGTGGCAGGAAAGAGGTGCTACGGTAGACGAAGAAATGAAACTTGCCTCTGTTTGGCAAGAGTGAGTGGCACACACCTCTGGTGGTCGGCAAGTACGCCCAGACCAAACAAAGGCGATTAAGGGGCAAAATGGTAAAACCTTGGTCATCGCAGGCAGTATAAAGAGGCCCTTGCCGTGCCTTGAAAAAGGGGTCGAAAAACAGAGCATTTTTACGGAGTGAAAAGAAAAAAACAGAGTAAGAAGAAAAGAAAAAAGATAAGAAAGAAAACAGAGAAGAAAAGAGAGGAAACTAAGGAAAAAAGAGAGATAGTTCAATGGGCATGCACCAGTAGATCGGTTTCCTTCTCTCCCCCTTCAAATCCTCCTCTCTTCCAAAACGTAAACAAGGATTCCTTTTTTGGGCAATAACCATTCAGATCCGACTCCCTCAAAGCCATTAATCCTCACGGCAGGATCCTTTTCTAGGAGATTATTTGCATTGAGAAGAAGCGTTTTCCCCTCTTTGGCTTTGCTTCGACAGACTAAGCTTAAAACTTGATTTATGCCCATTTGATTAGCTCATATTATTTTCTTCATTTTTTCTGTGATTGACATTATCATGACTGTAATCATGTTTTATAAGTAGGGATTACATAGCCATTTGTTTAAATAGTCAAGAATATTCTTTTTTATTATTATTATTATTATATCTGCCTGTCGTAACTCGTCTGCAACAGTTCTGCTTGCCGTAAGTTTACTCCTAGCAGACAAGCAGACAAGGCATAAGTTTGTGCACAAACCGGCCCAAGTTGAGTTACAATTGGACAGGCTTCAACTCCTTTACTCAGAAATATTCGGGCTCATTACCGCAAGAGGCAGCCCAGCCCAGCCCATTACCGCAGAAGGCAGCCCAAGTCTAATACACCATACACAAAAAAGGCCCCTACATAAACCAAAACATTATTTAAAAATTAAAATGATGTGTCAATACTCAATAGATACACATTTAAATTTATAATATTTAATATGAACTAAAAAATGGCTACATCATTTTGATGCTTTATTTTTTTGTTGAGAAAATTCGTTTTGATGCTTAAGGGACATTTTTCTTTAGGATCCAATAATAGCCTCTTATAAGTGGTGTAGAGTGAACCTTCACCAAAGTATAGTACAAAGCATTAATTGAAAATTTTCTTTTAGCCAATTATTGATATATGGCTCAAAATGGGTTAGGGCTATCCAAACCCAACCGACATCTAATGGAATTGTTCGACTTGGAGCCATCCAAATTGGAACTGACTCATTTCAAGCAAACACAGGTGGTCGACAACGGGTCTTTGGCTTCAATTACTGATGTTGACAGGTCAAGTGGTGGGTTTCCATCTCCAAAACCTGAGCCACTTGATTCGACTGATGAATTGCTAAAAAAATGGCGGGTCTCCATCTTCAAAACCCAAGCCACTTAATCCAACCGACAAACCCCTGAAAGAAAATTGGATCTCAGATCCACTAAAATCCAACGACGATATGGTGGTTTTAGCTTAGATTCAACGAAGATCTAGTGATTTTTGCTTAAATTTGATGATTAATTTTCAGTTTTTTGTTAAATTTTTATTATTGAACAATGATATTTAATTCTCTATATGAAATTAACTTTAGTTTGGTTAGTATTGATTCAAAAATTATTTTTTTAATGCCAAAGGCCTTGTAGCTGGATTGGCACATTTCCATGCACAAAGTGCTTGGGGGTTTGGGGGGAAAGGGTTCGAGTTGCGGGGTTAGCAGCATGTTGTAATTATTTCTCAAAAAAAAATTTATTTTTTTAATTAATCAAATTGACCTTAGTTTTGTTAGTATTAAATAAATTTATTTAATTAAAATTTAAATACATACCACACTAGACATTATTGCCTTTAGGCCCCTAATAGAGCCGGCCTTGCTTAATTCCAACGGAAAATTACATCATCATAATGCAAGAAATTATAATAAAACATGCGCAAATTAAGCTAAAGTCAAAAACTCCAACTTCATGGCATTGGCTATTAAGGACGGAGCCAGGATTTGGAGATTGGGGGATGGCTCTACTCCTAGTTGTGTGTGACAGCTCTGTTGCTGCTTAGCCCATTATTTATTTATTTTTAATGCTTGTGTCTACTATTGGATAATTTCAAAATTATTATGTCTAAACTTTTTTAAAGAGCTGAGTTGTTTATATTTGTGCCTACTACTGGATAATGACAAAATTATTTAGTTTAAACTTTTTTAAAGAGTTGGGTTGTTTATTTTGGGTGAAATTGATTTATTGGGCTTAATTTTTAATTTTTATTATTTTATCTTTGCTATTGATAATTTTTGTTGTCGGGCTAATTTTTTGGAGTTTGTATATTTTGTTTTAGATTTTAGATCTATAAATTTTTTAGGGATAATAACACTCACCTTCCTTAAGGTTTGAAGAAATTACACTTCACCCCAAACTTGAAAGGAAAAACACTTTCCCCTATTGACATCTGATTGACCATATTTTGTTAAATTAATATTAAAAATGTTATTTACTAAACTGTCCTTAGCTTAAAGGCCAGTTTCAAGAATTATCCTCAGTTTCAAAATTAAAATTCATTGTATTTAATTATTAACTAAAGTGTATTTTAAAATATTAAATATGATTTTTTTTTTCTTTTTTTAATGAGTTATGGAGAGATTTGCCATTGCAAATGTTTTAGTCTTTGATAAATTTTGCATTTTTATTCTAAATTTATCAGTTATTTTTTATTAACCATATTAAACTTTTGTAAAGAAATTCTTATAGAAACTTAGAATATTTCGTTACTTATACAAACAAAAGGGGGAGAGTATTAATTTTTTTTTAAACCTCAAGGGAGGAGAATGTCTTTCCATTTAGGTTTAGAGTTGAGTGTAATTTCCTCAAATTTCAAGAAAGGAGAGTGTAATTACCTTAATTTTTTATGGCCTTTAAAACAAGAAATATGCTAGAGTTACAAATTTTTTTATTATTTATAAATAGCTAATGTGGTGAGTGGTTATTGATAAGTAAAAAAATAATGTAAATAGTAGGCACAGATGTGAACCAATAAAAATTTGCTTCCTCAATAGTTTTTTAAAATTTTGTAGAAAAGTTTGTCGTTATAGTATTACTTTTAAAGAAATCAATGGTATTGTTATGGGGGACAAAGTGTAATTTTATAGAACAAAAATTACTAAAATTAGGACTAGCGAATGAGTGGCTCTATCCTTGTTGGCTAGTACTTACTTTTCCAATGAGTGGCTCTGTCCTGTTGGCTAGAACCTGCTTTTCCCTACGTAGGGACCTCTCATGGTCATGGAGTCCAAGTTACTTCACTTCATGTATTGCACCTTGCAACTTTTATTTTTTCTACCCAAATGGGACTTGTGCCCCAAGGATCTCACTTCATGAGGTGGGCTTAATTTGCGGCTCATGTTTTTCTGTACTTCACAGATTAGGGTTCATGACACATATTCCTTTTCCTCTCTTCGTCGGATGCTTCCCCAATAATTCCCATATTTACACAAAATAAACTTTGGATGGGATCAGAGTTGGCCCACCCATTAGGCCAATTAGGTAATTGCATAAGACCCCAAGTAAAAAAATACCTTCAAATTTTAACCAATTGAACTCCAAATATTAGTCTATAGATTAAAAATATTTTTTTTATTTAAAAAAAAGAAAAAGAAAAAGAAAAAGAAAACAGAAAGAAGAAAGAAGAAAATAAATCTATTACAAATTTTACTATATGAAACACTTAAACATAAAAATTGACATGGCAATGAATGGGATTGATGAACTTCAATCACCTAATAAATTCATATTTAAGTTATTTTATTGTGATTAGTAACACACTGATTTATAAGTTTTATATAATAAAATTTGTATTATTCATAACACAACCCGATCACACCACAGCCCAAGCCAAAATGGACAGCACCACCACTGAACAAATACAAGATAAATTATGATGGAGCGATCTCAAATACAGACAACAAAGTAGGGGTTGGAGTGGTTGTTCATGACTGCAATGGTGAGGTAATGACATCCTTAATTCAGCAATTGGAGCAGGCATAACAGCCCGTGGAAGTGGAAGCAATTGTTGCGTGCAGAACAGTGGAGTTTGGCAGTGAGATTGGAGTGGATTGTGCTATTGTGGAGGGTGATTCAAAAGTGATAGTAGGCTTTGAGGAACAACGGCAATGGATTAATTCCCTTTGCACCACTGACAAATGATGTCTCTTTATGTTCGGGTTTGTTTTCAGAATTGTTATACTCTCACATTAGGAGAGATGGCAACAAAGTTGCTCATAATTTGGTTAGGCTAGCTTTGAACACACCAAATTGTACTGTGTGGATGGAGGATGTCCCATCTCGCAACTTACCTTTTGTTTGGGCTGATTTGGGCGCGCTTTGATTTTATTTAATGAACGTTTGGGCTGATTTGGGCGCGCTTTGATTTTATTTAATGAACGTCTTCTTTCTCAAAAAAAAAAAAAAAAAAAAAAAGATTTATAAAAATTTCTCTTCTTGGGTTGTGCTCATGGATTGTTTTCTCCAACAAATATAAACGAAAAGTTGTAGTACTTGGAAACATATACTATATAGTACTGTAGTACATTTATATATATATATATAAATTAATTAATTGTTTACCAAAAAAAAAAAAATATATAAATTAATTAATTAAAAAGAAGAGGCTATAGGTGGCCCACCATGCACTCCATTTTTATTTGTTAAAATAAAATTTTATTGTTTGAATTTATTGGTTTATTTGATTAACAACAAAATTAAGTTTTGTGAAAAAGAAAACATCAAAAAATATGTAACTAATTTTCTTTTGCTATATTATTTGATTGCTTAACCAAATAGCGTTTCTTTTAGTCATATTGTGTTCTTTTATCTAACTCATTGAGGAATTTAATAAATCCATCGTTATTTATACAAGTTGAGACTATTAAATAAATTTATGATTTTGTGAGGTTATAATAGTACATTTTATAAATCAATTGCTATTGCTCTATATATTATTTTTTTAAATCTAGTTATTATAATTTATAGATAGAATTTCTTTTAATTTTTAATTTTACATCTTACAAAGCAAGAAGAATATAATTCAATTAAACAAAATATTATTTAATTGGTATTTAAACAAAATATGTCCAATTTTAAGCTATTTGGCAAACTATTAGGGTCTTTTACGCTACAAGATCATGAATTCCATCAACATCCTTTAAATCTCCAAAATTTTTGTGGGCATTAATTGGATAAATGAGGACTCACTTGTTTATTTTAATCTACGTATTTATCCTAGCTATGATTAAAACTTTTGGTACCAAAGTGATGCATGCTTTCTTAAGTTACTTTCCTTTCCTAATTGGTGTTTATAAAATGTGGACATTGTTGATGTGGTTGGGTTTCAAACACTTGAACCTTGTTGTGAGTCCCACATTGGTTATGAGTGTGTTCTTATTAGTGTTTTTTTCTTTTGATAATCGTGTTCTTATTTGTGTTTATAAACTATTGTGGACTCCCTTTGATATCTTAGGATATGGGGCCAATGTAGGCATGGTCATTATCTATATCACAAATGTGCAATCCACCAGTTTGTGGGCTTTTATATCCGTTTGTGATCGTTTATTTTTGTTCATTGGTCCTTAGGTTCTCTTCTAAGCTAGCTAGTATACTATTCTATTATTTTCTGACAAGTTAGAGGTTTATTTAACACACCATCATAACATTTTTTCCATTATTTCTATTATTGCTTTCTCGATCAAATGACCCGAGTATGGTTTATCTTCCTCAAGTGTTCTTGCTCTCTCCCACATATTTCTCTCTACCTCAAAATATTTTCTTGATCAATTAAAAGGAAAGGCATTTGTTAGAAGGTTGTTCTTGATTTTTGTGTAAGGAAGTGAGTCAAACACAATAGTTTGATCTTGGGGAGTTGTTTGACTTGAGAACCGTTCATGTCGTGTTTTACTCTAGGTAGCATAAATCAACCTATAAGGATAATGCATTCACATAATTCTATAACTTTGTGAAATCGTTCCTAATATTGTGTTCTTGTTGTTATTTATAATTTGGATTAAACAATTATTTTAGAAGATTTTGTTTATTCACTTATATATTTTCAACCAAAAAAAAAAAAAAAAATTAAAGATTCTCACTATCTTAAAAATGTAAAATTATAAGATTCTTATAATCGTGAAAGAATGTTTTAATTAAGAGCTTAATAAAATTTTAAAAGTTACAAGAAACCATTATATATAGATACCTGTTGACAATAATCTCACATATAATATATATGTTCTGGAGATAAACACCTTGAAGAATTTTCTTAAATAATTAATAAAACATATAGAGACACATTTTAACCCAAAATGCTTAAGTCTAATGGGTATGTGCTTAATTATATTATATCAATCACTTATTCTTCTCATTATTATTAAATGTTAGAAAGTTTCAAAAAAATGTAATAATTTAATTTCCAAATTGCTTTATTCTTAAAATTTCTATATATAAAAATAAAAATAAAAATAAAAATAAAAATAAAATTAAAAAAAAAAGAAAAAGAGAAGAAATTGATTCGGTGGTCATGGGCGCATTATGAGTTATAAATCCAAACGTTCCAGATTCAAAAAAAAACCCTAACTCTGAATTCATTCAAACTCATCCAATACACGGGTCTAAGCAAGTGGTTTGTGCATCTGGGATTTACTTGACATAAAAATAAAAATAAAAAGTTGTATTTCGTTAGACTTATACAAAAACTTGGCTTTGCAAAACAATTTTTTGGCCAAGAGTATGGTCACCCTTTGGCTAAAAGTTGTGGCATTTGGCAAAGTTGGTGCCTAGTATTGGTTGGTGAGGAAGTGGTGTACTGGTATTGACAACGAATCAATGGAAATAAATGTTTTAATAGTCAAATTTTATATTGGATTGGACATTGGAACACCTATTCCACACGGTGCAATCAATGAATATACAATTGGTTTTGAAAGATCTGGTAAAACGAAAAGGTACATTTGCTTTGTATAATGTACTTTCGAAAACACTGCAAGACAACATTAGTGTAAGATCGATTTTCAGTTGGAGCTAACACCTATTCGTGGCATTGAATCATACAATATTACACCCATTTATGAAAGCAATGAGGTCTCTTGTTGAGACTAAATTTACAAGTGTCTCACTTCTCTCCATCAAGACACAAACTTAGAGATTCAGATAGGTGCAATGGCAACTACAAGTCGTAGCTACCAAGTCTCAGCAAACCCAGTCACAATATTTGCTCATGTGCTAGCCAAGCAGTGACAATCCTAGCTCTTGTTTGGATCCTACACTTTCGACGACAAAGCATCGATTTCAAATCCGACAGCAAGTGGATGATACTCAATGTCAGTTCGTAAACAATTCTTGTATGCACGTATATATATTCGATGAAATTATTAATATCTTGCTGAAAATTTGCTAGACTTCATTTTCCTTCCATTTACTGCAGGTGCATGTACTTCTAACTATAATCGGCCTTGTTTTAATTGGAGAAGATAATCAATTTTTTTTTTTTTTAATTATTGTTCAAAAAAAGATGGGAGGAAAAAGATTTTGATATCTCAATAAAAAAAAATTAGGATAAAATGCAAAACCCACCCTCTCAGTTTCTTTAGAATTCATTTAGTCTTTTAATTTTGCTTTTATTCATTTCAATCCTCTAAATTTCAGATTTATTCAATTAAGGTATTTTTGTCAATTATTGTTAAAATTTTTTGAAAAAAAAAATGGAAAATACTTTTCAATCATTAATTGAATTTTTTTAATTAAAAAAAATTGAAGAAAAATTAAAAAAATTAGAAAATTAACCACAGCATATAACAAAATTTGATGGAAAAGCTTTAATTGAATAAATTTGGAACTTAGAAGACTAAAATGTACGAAAGCAAAGTTAGAGGACTAAAATAAATTTGGTGAAATAAAAAGGATAAGTTTTGCATTTTAGACAAAAAATTATCAACAAAAATTTTAATTTCTTTTCTTTCCTTTTTTAGAATAATATTTTAGAAAATTATTTTTCTTCTACAACCTGAAAATCTGTCAAAATAAGCACAAACTATGAGTTTTGAAAGTATGATATAATTTGTATACCTTCTATGAAGTTAAAATTGTCACAAAGACTTTAGTGAGCTTTTTGGGAAGTTTCAAGCTTCCTTAACCCATTTTCAATTGAATCAACTTTTCAAATAATAAAATTTAGATATAGTCACTTAGATTTTATACATTATTCACATCAAATATGCTAACAAATTTAATTTTTAGCACCTTAAAAAGCTAATTTATTTTATTTTATTTTTTTGAGAAACAAACACATACATAGGGGAGAGGGAAATGCTAATTTATTTATTTTAATAGTTCACTTTATAATATACTTTACATTAAATATTCTATTTTTTACATGCAACCTATTAAAATAATATCAACAACATAACATATTAATTGTCAGCAATGACATGGATGACATAACTGGTTAGACAGATCACACACAAAAAAAAAACATTGAATTTGGGTTGTCTCAATTTCGAACAAGAACGAAATTGTATACATCAACCCAAAACTTGATACACCAATGGACTCATTAGTAGAGGTTAAGAAGTTTTGTACTTTAAAATGAAAAACATAACACTCACTTAGTAACAACTCACAAAATGAAACAAAAAAGAGAGGATTTTTCGATTAAGGCTCTCTCAACAATAGTACAACAAGTGCCTCTCACCCTGAAAATTGCGCATGGAAGGGTATTTATAGATAGGTATAGGTTTACTTTTAATAGGCGTTGAAGAAGAATTAGGATTGAAAATTTCATAACTTCATTCGATTTATGGTAATTAATCTTTTCCTAATTTTAATGATCGCTTGAGCAGGGCTTGAAGTTGGTCAAGCAAGTCTTCACAGAATCACAATCCCGTAGCCTTCAAACAACAATCTCATAACCTATTTTAACTAATTTGCAATGAATATTGTTAATATATATTTACCATATATGTACATGCATAGCCCCCTGAGAGCCTAATGCACTAGGCATGTACGTGTATGGTAAATCATTTATATATCTATATATATACTGTAAACCAAAGCCTTTGACTATTTGTTGAATTTTTGAGAGTGTGCCATCTCAGCTTTGCAACCTCCACAAATTTACATCTTATTTTAATTTTTAAAATTATTTAATTTTTTGAATAAAAACAACAAAGTTCACCTTTGAAAACCCGACTACATGTTTTGATACTTTATTTCTGAAAAACCCCAAACTAAAAACTTGAGATCTGCACGACCACACGCATAAAAATTGAATACTTGGTCACCCTTGCGAATTGGACCTTTCTCACAAGCCATAGCTCCCACCATTTGGTCTTCCATGTTTATCAATGATCTTGGTTCTGTTTTTTGAGGTACTCTTGCTTTTCCACTATCTTTTCTCTAATAAGTTTTTGTTTTTGTCTTTCTTCAACCTTCTTAGTTTGTCTGCTAATTTTCACTAGGTTTCAATCTTTCTGTAGTTCTGTTTTGTTTTTTCTTTTTTCAAAATAAATGTTTTTGCAAATTGGGATTGGTCTCTCTTCAAAAGCACGCTCTTTTCATTGCTATTATGTTATCATTTGGGATTCCAACAAACATATGCACCAAGTGTTTGATAAAATGTGTGTAAGTAGACTCTCTTGCTATTAGTCTATATGGGCAACTTCTTTCTCTTTTTATTTTCTCTTTTTAGATTGTATTTGAATTGCAGTGGTAAATATGAATTTTGATAGTTTATATATATATATATATATATAAAATAAAAAAATTCCCACCTTTTGAAGGGTATGAAAGGAGTGTGGGTAGTTGTTTTTTTTATGGGGTTTTCAGCTCTTTCATATTAGAGTTTATTGCATTGATTTTAGCAATGTTCATTAATTTTATTGGGGGTAGGTTTGTCTATAAGTTTATAACATGACTGATAAAATTCTTCAATGAAGAAGTGGTACTAGTACACATATATAGATTAAAAATGATTTTTCCCTTCTTATTGGTGGATAACAAAATGAGAGAAAGAGAAGGAAAGAAAATCTTTTGAATTTCTTTTGTTAGTTTATTTGTATTTGAAGATTTGAAATCCTGTTGATAATCACTTTTGCTATGAAATACCAAACATAGTTCACCACTAATCTGTCATTAACATATATGTGGTTTAATATATATACTTTATTTATTTGGTTGGTTTTCAAAACCGAGATATTAGAGCTATTACAGAGGGGATAATGTTCCATTAAGGTCTATGTTGCTATGCAGAGTGTTGCCTTCTGATTTCATGGGCCATAGTTATGTGCCACTTCATATGCAGATTCACTTTGGTTTCCTTTATGTCTCCAAAACCAAACACAATAAAAACCCTAGAACCATCCATATACCAAATTCAACATTTTCTTTTTTAAAATTTTTGCTTCCAATTTGTTTACCGTGTTTTCTTTATTTTAAAAATTTCTTTCTTTTTTGGTTTTCAGGAAACATAGGTCTCTTCTCGTAAAAGCAACAGGGAGTCCTCCCTGCATTAATTTTGATATATATGTACCTCTCTTTTTCTTTTTAAAATTTTCATTTTGGGTTTTTTTTTTTTTTTCCTCAAGTAATCCAATTTATTACTCTCTTAACACATTATTATTCTCAACTTTATTCCCATCATCTATGGGGTTTTTTTGGTTTTAACTATCCCGTGCATCGCATGGATCAGCGACTAATATACTATGTAATAAAAGTCAGACTTAGAAACTGTGGTTGCACTAAATGGTTACTCTTATTCATTAGTAAATTAATTATATATTTTTTGTTTTGATATTTTCTCAATTAAGGAATAATATTTAACAATAGTTTAATTTAGATAAAACTTTATCATTTAAATTTTATTCAAACTAAAAGTTTATTATAAAAAAATTACTAAACTTAAATCACACATAACAATCCACGTTTTCTTTCTTAAAAAAAAAAAAAAAAAAAAAAAACCACATTTTGACTCAGTGATAAGATTTAACAATAATTTTAAAACAAATTTAAATTCTACTTAAACTAGAAGTTTATTATCAAAAATTTCTAAACTTAAATCCCGCACAACTCACTTTTTTGTTTTTTGTTTTTTTTTGCTTTCCCTCAAATTGCATGATTTTACAATAATTCAAAACATATTTAAATTCTATTCAAACTAAAAGTCTATTATGAAAAATTTCTAAACTTAATTCCCACACAACCCATGTTTTTGTTTTTATTTTTTCCCTCAAGTTGCATCTTATTAAATTAATATTTTATTAGGATACTAAGTTACAAAGCTCTTGATTAAGGGATAAGATTTAACATTAATTTAATTTAGATAAAGCTTTGTCATCTAAGTTTTAGAAATTTAAATTCTACTCTAACTAAAAATCTATTATCAAAATTTTCAAAACTTATATATATATATTCAGTCATGACTTTTTTATACAATCCCTCTTAACCAATAACCCATCTCTATAATTAAAAAAGCAAAACAATGGACACCCATTTTAATTCTTGGTTCTTTTATGTAAGTTTTTTTTTTTTTTTTTTTTTTTTTTTTTTTTTTTTAATTTATATTCTCACTTTTTGAATCTTTTTTGTGTACGTTTTGATTTTTAGTTTTTGGTTATTGTATTTAATTTGTCATTGTGTTGATTTTTTCAATTAGACTATCACTAGGAAAAAATCGGTATTGAGGAACTATTTTGTTTATTATTATTCGTGCTAGCTAGGGCATTGATTAAACATTACCCAAATAGGAATGATTTTACCTATTCCATATCTCATATTAAGAAATTAACACAAAAAATTAAGAGAATTTTAACATATAAAAATAGATAAACAATGACAAAGTCTAAATTCTAAACAATCAAAACTTAAAGTAATTTTTTTATTAAAATTATTTGCTTATTTTATAATTTATTATTACTATTTATTTAATAATTTAGTTTTAATTATTTAAAAAATTTTGAGTTTATATATGAATCTTCATCAAGCCGTGCATTGCATAGGAATAATACTAATCACACACACTATGGTATACCATTCCTTAGGCCAAAGGCTTATAAGGCAAGGGTGGGAGGCGTCTCTACCCGATGTGAGATTGAGCAAATTTGTGTGGGTGGGACGTAGGTCGATCCTTGCTCATCCCAAAGTGAATAATACCTAATTGGGGGACAAGATGAAAGTCCTCCTACAAAAAGGTGCCTTTTGGGGTTTAAGGGGAAACCCCCACCTTTCCCCTTCATAGGTTCATGTGTGACTCGAAGGAGTGCACTACCACAGCATGCGTTAGCAGTTTTTGAGACTTACCACTACTACACATGCGAAGTAGAGCAAGTGTCAAAAATTGCTACCTCATACTGTGGTAGTGCACTCCTTCGGGTCACTCATGAACCTACGAAGGGGGAAGATGGGGGTTTCCCCTTAAACCCTTGTGGGAGGACTAAGCTTATAAGGCATGAGTGGGAGGCGTCTCTTCCGGATATGGGATTGAACAAATTCTTGATGACTAAGGCTCAACGCCATTTCCAAAGAGGACAATACCTGATTGGGGGTCGAGACGAAAGTCCTCCCATAAGGGTTTAAGGGGAAACCCCCACCTTCCCCCTTCATAGGTTCATGTGTGACCCGAAGGAGTGCACTACCACACACACACTACAATACACTTTTCCTTAAGCCAAAGGCTTATAAGGCAAGGGTGAGAGGCGTCTCTTCCAAATGTGGGATTGAACAAATTCGTGCGGAAGGGACGTAGGTCGATCCTTGCCCATTTTAAATCGAACAATACCGAATTGGGAGCCGATACGAAAGTCCTCCCACACTAATATATACATTAACAAATATAACCCTTCTTAAAGCAAATTTTAATATGGGAATTTGCCAACAAGGACCTAAATCCTCACATGAAGAGTGTTTTCCTACTATTATTTGTAAGATTGCATCATGTCTATTTCTATCTAGTTCATTGGGGAAGTAGGTCGGTTTGGTTGAAAGGGTAAAAAAGTGAAAGGACAAAAAAGATTTAATTTTCTATTTTTTTGTTTTGTTGGGAGTGAAAAAGTGGAGGGTTGGAAAAAGTGAGTTTATATGAATTTACTCATATACCCTTGTCAAAAAATGATGCCCAATTAAAACAAAAAAGTGACAAGCAAAAAAAAAAGAAAAAAAAAAAGCAAACACCCAAGAAAGTAATAATAATAATAATTATAATAATAGAAAAGAAGAGGCAAACGCTTAGTAGAGCAAAAGCTTAAAATAAAAGGTGAAAGAGAGAGGGAGGGGGGGGGGGGGGGGGGGGGGGGGAGGCAATTGGATGAAACCCATGTGCAATGCATATGGGCAATTTCTTTGCAAGTCAGGGTGGTCTGACTTGCATGTCGAGCCGCTACTGTTCATTTCCATAGGAAATCTATATTTTGAAAAAATGTAAACAGTAAATATAAACTAATCTAAAATCATATGAAGCAGCTGTTATGGCAAACAAGACTGTCCAGGCAGGAAGAAAGTCACGGGAACTTGTACACCTCACACTACATCTAATAGCTCTTCTGCTTGAAATTTTGGGAGTTTATGCGGCTTTCAAGTTTAACCATGAGTTTAATGTTGAGGAAATGCTCACCTCACCTTACATTCCTGGCTGGGCATCATTACCATCTATTTATTTGGTTTGCAGGTATATCCCTTTTCATTTACTTATACACCAAAGCTTCCTTGACAAACCTATTAATGTGTTTGGTTTTAGGCATTGTTTAGAATTTTATGATTTTACCTTCATTTGATATAATAAAAGTTGTGCACATTTCAAAATTTTGAACTACCTTTTCCTCCCGAAATAATATTTGTTCCAGATTAACCAAACATATTGTTCATTAGGTTTCTTTTTCTAATCCTTGTTCTTTCTTTCTTTCATTGTTAGTGGGTGTTTGCTTTCTTGACGTATTGCTTCCCAAAAGCAGAAAATTTAGCAAGAGCAATGCTCCTTCCATGGCACGGATTTGTCAGCATGGTCATCTTCCTCTTGGCAATATGCACTGCTGAAACAGGATTTGTTGAAATATTCATTTCCTTAGCTCTAGAGCGCAACCAAGAGGCACTTGTTCGGAACTTTACCGGGCTCCTAATCTTCCTATTTGCAGTCAGCGCTACCCTCAGTGTGATCCTTCCACGATCTGATTAATTATATTGAATAGTTATGGTGAATGTGTTACCATCTATTGTTGATATGCTTTAATTCCATGAAAAACTTTTGTCTTGTTGAATACATCCTTCCATTAGGAAATAAATTATGTTTGAGGTTTGATGCAACATTCAAAAACATTGATACTCTGTTCTGTTGAACAGAAGAAGAATAAGTTATATGTCAATATTGATCCAACATATTGGTTGAATACTATGTCTATATGTCAATGGTGCTAGCTAGCCTTCCTTAAACATGACATTTTTATTTTTCTTATAAAACTTCCTGAAGCTGAAAAATAGGATGTAAAAATAGTAAAATCCAGCAAACTAACCCCTCAAAAAACCAAAGAGGGGTTAGATAGCTTTAATCCACCGTTTGATGGCTGGCTTTAATTTTGAATCAATTTCGGATTTGGATTTGGTCTTTTGGAGTTTCGGGAAAAAAAGAGGGGTTGGGAAGCTTTTTCTCTGGAAATATCAGAGCCAGGTTTCGATCCTGGGACCTGTGGGTTATGGGCCCACCACGCTTCCGCTGCGCCACTCTGATTAGTTGGTAAATGAATGGGAAGTTTATATTCTTATTTAATGAATATAATATTTTATAGTATCAAGAACCAACTTTCCCTCGTAACTCTCTTAACTCCCCACGCCAAAACCTTCCATCCTTAGCAGGTGAAAAACCGAAGGGGCAAGCTTGATAGTAGGCAAGAAAACTGAGAACCCAAGTAATTAACATTAATAAGCAACTGTAAATATCAATTTCTAAATAATATTTAGGAAGTTTTAAAAGAATTACCAAAGTCCTAAGAGAGTTTTGGTTTTAGAGCCACAAGTCCTAGGAAAAATCAATGAGTAATGTTACACAGAGAAAAGAGAAAAAAAATTACTATATTTGATTATTTTCCGCAATAGTTGTGCTAACAAAATTTTATTATTTCTTATTTTTAGACCCACAACTAACATCATATTTTTATCTATCACTAACAATTTACTACATTAGTCGAGTGCGAAATTATTTGTGTCTATAGATTTTCTTAAAATCAATTCCTTTAGTTCAAAGTATGGGTTTCCATGGATTGGTTCGAATTAGGTTTATGCTCAACCCACTCCCAATATGATCCCATTTAGCCAGCAGAGAACTAGACCCACCATTGACTAGTAAGGGAGGTCGGATTGAATTCTCGTTGGTTGCAGTCGGATTTGTGTGAAACCGGTAATGGCAGAGAGAAGCAGAGCAACAACAGAAATCTCACCAGATCTGGTGAGATCTCACCAAATCTAGTGATGGAGCGGAGATCTTGTTAGATATGGTGGAATTTCTACCAAAGTTGATTGGGCTTGTTGCTGGAATTGGTAGATCTTTGTCGGATTTCATTGGAAACGTCACTAGACTTAGTAGAACTCATCAGATTTAAGAGTTTTCACATTCTAATTAGGTCAAGATGAGTCTTAGAGGAAGAGACTTGCTAGAGGCGATCTTTGAAGGCAAAGATCCGCCATTGACCACTAAAGTCATCAAATCGGGGGGTGGGGAAAACATGTCTAGGCAAGTGGGTGGGTGGGTGGGTGGCTTGGACAATCTTAGAGTATATTATTTTTTTTCTAGTAACATTACTATGAGTGTGTTTGGGAAGCGCGTTTTGCGCTTCCCAAACGCACGTTTGCGCTTCAAGCTTTTTTTTTTTTTTTTTTTTTTTTTTTCAGTGAATGAACAGTAAAAATACTGTTTATGTACTGTGCGGGAGACAAATTTTACTGTGCATATACTTTTTTACACTATTCATGGGACCCACAATCACTTTATTCAGAAAAAAAAATATTAAAAATGGGTCCCACGGTACTATTTACACATTTAAAAATTATTTTTCTACAGTGTTTTTCAGTTTTCAGTTTCAGTTTTCAGTTTTCAGCTGTATCCAAACGGACCTTATATCTTATATTCCTTGTAAGTATAATAGAATTAAAGTCTAAAGAGTACTATATAAAATAATTTAAAATTTGAATCAAAATACTTTATAACTCAATTTGTATAATATAAAAATATATTTATTAAGTTTGACATATTGTACTGTAAAAACATATTTATTAAATTTGACATATTGTTCCAATATTCATAAAAACATTTTACATTTTTAAACTATTTTTAATCAACAATTATCTAGGTATTTAGGTACAAAACAAGTACAAAAATAAATTATAAGAAAAAATTTAAGCATTTTTATTTAAAATACAAATTATAAAGGGTAAGAACAAAAACACTTTTTTCCCATTATTATTTGAGAGAAAACCACATGTTCATTATAATTTTATAAATATAAAATTAATATAAGTAGTTTTTACATACAATTTATCACTAATGGGATTATAACTCTATTAAAATGAATATAAATAATGTTATACTTTCATGTGTGGGTTTCAGTTAGTTCAACTGCTAAAATCTTTGATGGTTGAATAAAAAATCTGAAATTCAATCCCCGTTTATACCAAAAATCAATTGGTATCTTGGTTTGATAATAAAGAGATACCATCAATAGCGGACATCATAAGTTGAAACTCTTTCTCTTAAAAAAAAAATGTAAAATTCATGTATTGTAAAAGTAATTTTGTTTTTAGATATATAATTTGAAAGATATATAAATAATCTTGTTTTCATGTAAAAATTATATACTATAAAAATAATTTTATTTATAGATAAATAAATTTTTATTAAGATTTAGGGTGTCAAAACTTAATTAGCTACTTTACCCTTTTATATGTATAAGCACAAATACTTAAGTTTATTTTATTGCTATTTATACATACTTAACTAAGATATTTTACATTTCAAAAAACTAAGATATTAGGAATTTTGCCCACCCTCAAATTTCGCTAGTAATTAACGTACACGTTTAACCAAAATCTAACCTATTAGGAATTTCTTGTGACAAATTACTTGGTTTTGGCTGTGAAGAGAAAGCGACTCCTCAACAAACTTGCGAACCTTCTAATAATAATAAAAATTAAAAAATCCCAAAGTTCTTCTATATCATAGGAATTTCCTCCCTTGGAATTGCCGGCTAGACGGTTCTTCAAATTTCATACTTCTTGGTATCTCTCTCAACCCAACAAAATGCTTTCTTTGTGCTTAATAAAATATTTTGAGGCATGGATCGTAGAATATAATTACATCCTTTTAATGTAAATAATTGGGTCTACTTATGAATCCTAAGACTTAGCTTTACCTATATTATAAAAAAAATGGAACTAAGATAGATCTCTCTTCCTCCCTCTCTCTCCCTTTCTGTCTATTACTACAATTAGACACTCATACACAAGAGATTGGTGCAATTAGCAATGGCACGTCGTAGCTACAGAGTCTCGGCAACCCCGTTTGTGATATTTGCACAATTGATAACCATAGCAGTGATAACTCTAGTGCTTGTTTGGCTCCTTCATTTCCAGAAAGGATTTTCTTTCAAATCCGATGAGAGATCAAAGCTTTTCAACGTAAGTTCTTAAAATGCACCACATATATATCTTGATTCTCGTCTCTCTCTTATATTTGATTTGATTTTTCTTTTTAAAATAAGTGAATGAGCAATCCAAAAGAAAGAGGAGGGAGATACTAGGATTGAGGACTTATATATGATCTTTTTTTCATGAGACATGGCATTTAATGAATTATGTTACATACCCTTTAGGATGTGTTCTCAATATATGATCTAAAGGTTTTGTTTTCCTCTCCTTATATGCAGCTACATCCTTTCCTAATGGTGATAGGGCTTATTGTAATTGGAGGACAAGGTAAGAAAAGTAGTTTTTATTTTATTTTTTTTATGTAGAAAAAAGTAGGGAAAAGTTATTTTGACATCTATTAAGGAAGCCCGTGAATTCAAAAGCTTATTCCCGTGTGATATTTTCTCAAACCCCTTTTCCTTTTGTTGAAGTATATCAATTATTGTAGAAATTTGTACTCCAGTCTAAATATTAATGAGCCAATCTTCTCAATCTACAAGTATGATGCACTGTGGAAGTTTTTTTTTTTTTTGAATGAAATGTACCATGGAAGTTTGTATAAAGCTACTTTCCGTAAAGTGTTTTGTGAGCTTTACTTGATCATTGAGGTACGAATATGATTATAGAGCTTTTCTCAAGAGAAATAGACGGAAAGAGAAGCGATGCCTTTTTTTTTTTTGGAATTTTTTTTAATGGAAAATTGTTACAACAATTGGAAAATGGAATTTAAATTCTAGTTCCTTATAAGAATGCTAGGCATTGCCATTGAACTATAAGCCTCTTAGTTTTTTATTTTTTTATTATCCAATTGGTAGACTACAAAATGAGTATAGCTTAATTCTTAAATTCCTCAATGTATAGTGTGAGTGGAATTCAATTCTAAATTTTTGGTATAATGATATTAAAATACTTTACCAATTAAACTATCACCCACATCTCCATTCTCTTTTATTGAGTGATAATAGAGCTTCCTCTCCAAGTAAGTACATGTATTTGGATTGACCTATTTTTTGATCTGCTTTTTTGTTGAAAGTGGAAAATTGTATAGTTGTATCTTAAAAGAAACCTCAAATGCAGACTTTTGCAAGATAATGAGGAAGAAAAACTCAGCCCTTTTAGACATGTCACTTCAACATTAAAAAAAAAAAAGAAAAAAAGTGTTTGTTTTGTTTTATTTATTTATTTATTTTTATTTAAGAAATCACTATGTATATTTTCACTAATCAAATATATTGATTGATTAAACAGCTATCATGGCATACAAGTCAATCCCTGCGAAAAGAAAGACGCGTAAAGGGGTTCATTTGGTTTTGCACCTGACGGCTTTTCTCTCTGGAATTTTGGGAATTTATGTGATTTTCAAATATAAAAAAGAGGAAGGAGCCCAGAATTTTCTAACCTTGCATTCCTGGCTGGGCATTACCACCGTATCTTTGTATGGCTTGCAGGTAACACTTCTACTTAAAATATGTGTACCATGGTCCACATTCCACACTGTTCTAGTGAGGAACATTCCCTTTTATGTTTTTAGTGGAGGTTTCAAGAGCTGTCAATATTTTGTTTCATCTCAGGGTGAGCATCAAACCTAACGAAATCAACCCAACTTGACGCTTCGGGTTCATTTTCATGGATTGATGGGTTGGGTTGAAATTTATAAATAATTATAACTTACCACTTATGATTGTTGTGAAATTATTGTGGACATAACATTTTTCAATAATTTATTGAAAAAAGTGTTTACATAATTTATGAAAGTCTATTTTTTTTTTCAAGGCATAAAACATGCAAAAACAACCCACTAACCATGCGGGTTGGGTTGAAATTTAGAACTAATGATAATTTATCACCTATGATTTGTTATAAAAGTATTATGAATATAACACTTCTCAATACTTTATTGAATAAAGTGTTTACATAATTTATGAAAGCCCAAATTTTTTCAAAGCATAAAACATACGTGCACAACCCACTGACCATGTGAGGTTGAGTTGAAATTTATAACCAATAAAACTTACCACTCATGATTTATTATAAAAATGTTGTGAATGTAGCATTTTTTAATAATTTATTGAAAAACACGTTTACATAATTTATGAAAGCCCAATTTTGGTCAAGGCATAAAATTAACATGCGTGCAAAACCCACTGACTATGTGAGGTTGGATTAGTTTTAGATTGAGAATATCTTAGCCCGACAGAGTCGGTACGGGTTGAAAAACAATACTATAACACAAGTTACACAACACATATAAAAACCCCTAGTTTCATCCAATAGATTTCTAGACATTTTAAACGGGTGTGATGTTTTAGATTGGATTAAGAGTTAAGTTTGGTTCAGCTTTATGTTTTTGTGTGTTATGAAAACTTGCTTTTATAGTTGCATTTTACAAAAGGGTGCAACGCGTTATTGTACAAAATACAATAATGGCCAAGAAATGCGATTTTGTAAGACCTACCAAACGTGAAACGAATACATTTACAAAATTGTATTTTGAGCTCTAGAAAGTGAAACCAAACTATCGCTAGAACTAGAAGTAAGTACTGCCAATGATGGGCCGTTAACTAACACTGGAATGTGTTGGAGTGATCTCCCTCCCACGTTGACAGCTATAGACACCTTTCTATCCTTAAAATTGTGACTTGTGAATAATAGAAAATCAATCAAATTTGTACAAATTAATGTCAGTAATCCGGGGGGGGGGGGGGGGGGGGGGGGGGGGGGGGGGGGGGGGGGGGAGGGGGAACTTTTTATTCTTTTATTTTTTTTGGTCATACATTTCAATACTTGGCAACAAAATAAGTTACACAATTAGTAAAAAAAAAAAAAAAAAAAACTTATTGGTCATTTCATTTCTACATATATTGGAATTATTTATGTTCAGGATTTAACCAAATAACCTACTAGCTGCTACTCTTGTTCTTCAGTTTGTGTCAGGTTTCTTTGCCTATTTCTTCCCGGGTGCAGAATGGACAGCAAGAGCAACACTTCTTCCATGGCATATATTTGTTGGAATGGTGATTTTCTTCTTTGCAATGGTAAATGCTGAAATAGGGTTGTCTGTGTTTTCTCAGACAGTCAGTTCCTTTTCTGAAAGATACATAGTGAACTTCACTGGGCTGTTGATCCTTCTCTATGCAGTCAGTGTTAGCTTCGTAGTCATCCTTCCTGGACGATATCAATGAAGAACATTGAGATCTTGATGACATTCATGCAGGACTATATATCCCATACATATATAAAATATTGTCAGATATATGTTACCCTCCATTATTAATTGATTTGTAAAGGTAGCAGTTACAGTCAATTGGGTTTCTTTTTTATTTTTGTAGACAAAATAAAAGTATAAAATTAGTCTAATCCCTTGTGAGATGGGTGGGTTTTAGTTAATTTATTTGGTAAATTTGGTAAGTTTTTTGTTATTGAATAAAGAATTTAGACGAAACTACACGATTGGTTTCTCAAGTTTAAAATAAGCCCTAATGGTTCCTCTAGTTTAAAAAAAATGAGTGCAATTAGTTATTCTATTAATAACTATTAATTTTAATGCTTATGTGTCTAACATAATTATGATAGGGCAAATTTTTAGTGACATGACATTAAATTTAATATTAAAAGAAATAAGCAAATCTAACTCATTAAAAAACCTATCCAATCATTAACGGTGAGCCTAACCCATTTTAGGTGACCCGAAAACCCATCCACCCTAGCAGCACCGCCAAATTGTGGTGTTATGATTTGTGCCTTTTAAATTTTTGTGGGCCATGATGAATGGCACGTTTGAGTTGCCCAGAGTCGAAGACACCAGCAATAGAGTCAAAGCAACCCAAATCAAGGTTGACTGAGCCATAACTTTTGCTTTGGTTTTGACGATGTTGTGGGGTTTCTGAGAAGAGACGATGGAAAATGAACTACATTGGTTAGGGAGAGTATAGTAAAGTTAAGTTTGTATAGCTAACTAGGTCTCATTCCATAATTGGCATCAAGTGTAAAAGATCTCTTATCACCGGGCCTTGTAGCCTAGTGGTATCCGGTTCTCCTTGTAACCCTTAGCGCAGGGGTTCTATCCCCCGCAATAAACAATTTCCTAACAAAAAAAAAAAAGGTGTAAAAGATCTCTTATCAAAAAAAAAAAGAAAGTGTAAAAGATCCACTTAAAACTCTTGAATTCTTTAATTGAAAATTAACTTGTAATGTCATCAAGTTCCAATATTCTAGTAATGAGAGGAATGGATCACGAGGGAGAAGAATGGTGATGCCAGATGTGAACAATAGCGCCATTATTTATCTCTCTGTATCTCTCCCTCTCTAGATTAGTACAATGTGATTTCAAATTGGGAATACCCCATTTGAAATGGATCCACCTGAAATGGGTTAGATTCTAATGGTTGGATTGATTTTTTAGTGAGTCAAATTTTGTGTTTTTATTTTTTAATATAAAATTTAATGTCATGTCACCTAAAATTTGTCATATCACAATTCTGTCGGACATGTAAGCATTAAAACTAACCACTATTAATAGAAGGATTAATTGTGCTTATTTTAAACTTGAAGGACCATTAGCACTTAATGGGCAAATTTCCAAGACTAATAGTGTAATTTCGCCAAGAATTTAAATTCAAATCTCGCTTACACAAAAATCAAAGTAGTATCTTAGTCCAATAGTAAAGAGTAAAGAGCAATAATTTTCTTGAAGCAAATGCCACAAGTTCAAATTCTAGCGTATATTATTCAACTTCTATCAAAACCCAAAACCTGAATTTATTTTCCCTTAACAATAATTTGTCAATTGCCTAATAAATTAAGCTTTGGGGGTTGCAATGAAACAAATTATAATATAAGTTCCATTTGTGGAAATACGTGTGGGTGAAAAAGTTTTTGAAAATACATGTAATGTTGTTTAAAAACTGAAAATTGTTGTTTAAAAACACAAACCAAACACCCCTCGACATCTGTATTCCACCTTTTTTTTTTTTTTTTTCACTCCACAAAAGTGGAATCAACATACATATTCAAATTTTATAACATTTTTTTATCCTCCTGAAGGGAATCCAAAATCTTTCTATTTCATTTGATCTCCCTCTCATTCCTACTATCTCTTTTCATGAGAGAAAGAAATTGGAGGAGAGAGAACAAAAATTAAAAAAAAAAAAAATGGAATCCGAATGATCAACATCTTTTTTCCACTTTTTTTGGAGAGAAAAAGTGGACTTTGGATGTTCACTTTTTGGACAAAAGATAAGATAATAAAATTTGAATTCAGATCTTCTTGTATAGTTTGATCCATTGCAACCCCAAAAGTTTAGATTATTTGGTTATTAGCATTAATTTTCCAATTGTCCATCCAAAACTGATGTGACTCAATAATACTGTATTATCTAATTTTTCAAAGAGAAAAATAGGAAAACTTGGACTTGAATGAAACCCCCTACAAAGAGGTAATTGGAAAATAATTGTTTATGACAAAATATATGAATAAAATTTTGGGGTTTGAAGCAAACAAATTAGGAACGTGAGGAATCCACGTCTTGAAGAACCGAATTCAAATTATTTAAAAAATAAAATAAAATTCACCCAAGGCAAATCCAGATTCCAAATGATTATCATCTATATTTCTTTTTCTTTTCTTTTTTTCTTCTCCCAAAGCAAATCCAGATGTTGAGCATCTAGATTCCATTTTTTTTTAGGATAAACTACATATTTGATCTTTATTTTTTACCAAATTTCAATTTAGACCCTAACCTTTCAACCTTGTCCATTTGGTCTCTAAACTTTTAGTGTCATGTCAATTTAGTCATTATCATTATCTTTTGGATATAAATTGTTGACGTAGCAAATAGACAAAAAAAAAAGTTTATTGCCACATTAACTGAAATTAATTTTTTATTTTGGCGGTTAGCCATGTCAGTAATTTTTATCCAAGAGATAACGACATAGACTAAATTAACATGACACTAAAAGGTTAGGGACCAAATTGATATAATTGAAAAGTTAGGAACGAAATAAGTAGTTTACTCTTTTTTTTAAATAAAAAATATCTGGAATTTTTTTTGAAGTGAAGAAAATGAAAAGATATGCAATCTTCACTTAAATTTTCTGTGTTTTCATAATTAAGAAATCATTAACTGACATAACTATTGTTTTAATCTTTTAGTTTTTAGAGAGAGAGAGAGAGAGAGAGAGAGAGAGAGAGAGAGAGAGAGAGAATTCAATATTTAACATCCCAATTTATTTTGGAGGAAAAGAAATTTGGAATCCAAATGTTCAACATACAAATTCACTTTGAGAGAGGAAAAAAAATTGGAATCTAGATTTTGATGAACCGGATTTCATGTTATATGGCCCTTCAAGATGCGGACTCCTCACATTCTTAATTTGTTCCTTTTATTAGCCTCCATTAATCAAATTCAAGGTCTTTCTTCTTAAATATATTTAAAAAAAAAAGAAAAAAAAAGGAAAAAAAAAAAAAGAAAAAGAAGAAGATGCGGACTCCTCACATTCTTAATTTTTTTCCTTTTAAATCTTAAAAGCTTATTTTATTTGTCATTAATAATTATTTGTCAATTGGTCACCAATCATTTGCAAGCATGCACGAAAAAAATAAAAATAAAATTTACCCTATCTTTCCTACCTTTCGCTTCGCACTTTGCTTGGTGGGATTTATTTTCAAAATTTATCTTGATGCCGTGTCCATTCTTATTATTTTCAAGTCAAATATAAAAAAGCTTTACAATAATCATTATTATCATGATTCTCTCTCTGTCCTACATAGACAAATAAAGATAGTGTACTTTATTGCAATCACAAACATAATGATCACCCTTTGGCACGCATAATAAGTAAGAACATCATTGTTCAAACATAAAAACAAAGAGCATAATACCAAAGTAGTTAAAACAGTATTTTAATGAAAACATTTATGGTTCAAATGCAATAGCAGCACTACTGTAATTATTGAATTATCAAAAAATAAAAAACTCATAACCATAACTAAAGTGGGCATTCTGTAAAGTCAACTTAATAAGAGCTAGTTAGCTTAATTGTCACTTACTGAATATTTATTATTTCTTAACTTATGTCGGGTTAAAAGCTCCATACTTTATTGATGTTCTATTGTGAATCTTGTGATAGTGGAGTAGGCAACCTGAGAATAAATGTCAGAAAAATTCGATACCTAAGCACCAATTGCATAAGAGCCCGAAGTCAGTGGCCCTTGAATGCTCCAAAGATAAGGACTATCTTTGTAAGATCACTAGTGGCGCATTACCTTATTCCTTTGTAGTTTATTCTCCATCCACCAGCATTTCTTGGTACAATTTCTAATGGTGTTAATCCCTTGCCTTTTTTATATTTGTTTTGGCGCAAAATGGTATTATATTTGTTTTGGTTTATGTAGTATATAATCTAGCCGAAAAAAGAGAAAATATTGTCTCATAATGATAATTGATAATCCTAGCAAACTTGAGAAACAGTTGTGGTCCAACATTGCTCTGCACTGGCCACTGGCTACCTACCACACACATCACTATCCCAATTAAATTTGACTAATAAAATGATGCCTGGTTGACTATAACATGAGGGGGAGATTCAGTGGCATGATTGGCATCAAATAAACATTAATGGGTGTATTTTGATTCGCTTTCAATAACAAACTGAATTGCCTATTAGTATTAATTTCTTGAGGCTATAGAATGAACCTAAGAGTATATGCTGGTTATAGTAGAATCGTATCATTTTTTATAAAATGTAGACTAAATTCAACAAGACAAGACCAACTTAAATACAACTAGAGTTGCAGATAGAATTGTTATATGGTCCTGGTAATGAATAAATTTTGGTTGGCATCCATGCTCTGTCAAGCTTCTTAGAAAAATGGATGAAGAGGAGAAAAGCTAGTTCTGAAATTTCACAACTGAAAATGATTGTTCATTTTGCATTTAAATTAACAAGCATAATCCAAAATAATAACACCAACAAACTACACACTATTAGCATCAATGTTAAAAAGAAAAAAGAAATCAAACCCACTGCTGCTTTGTTGCCTCCATTCTCTCTAACAAGCCCACTGCTGCTTTGTTGCCTCCATTCTCTCTAACAAGCCAGTAATCTCAGCTTCCATTCTGCGTTTCATGTTGAAATAATCACCATGTGAATTTTCCAAAACCTTTAGCTCCTCCAGTTTCTTCCTGCGCCTTTCCTCAGTCTCTTGCAAACATAGTTTGGCAAGCTTTCCAGCATACTCTTCTTCCACCTTGTCATTCTTAGTCCTAATCATCCGCCGGAAACCTTCAGCCTCTCTCCGCGCATCATCAGCCTTGTTCTGGAACATCCTCGCTTCTGCTTCCTTGATCCGCACTAAGCTTTCCAAGCTGTCAAAGCTATCTTTCTTTGACAATGACCCAAACCGGAAATCATCATCTGTTGTCAACTCACTCATTATGGAAGGTTTGAGGTCACTCTGACGAAGATCATTCGACAGTAAATCATTGCGTATGCTAGAAGAGCTCATGTTGAACGCTGTATATTTTGGGGGTAGAGAAATGGATTGTGAAAGAGGGGTTGCTTCTTTTTTAAGGATAGATTGAGTTGCCACCAACTCATTTGAAGCCACAACAGGAGCAGACATGCCATCTGTGTCCATTTGTCCAAAAAACAAAACCTTCAGAGTTAGGCATGCACATAAAAAATGTGACTTTATGTTATGCATATTAAAACAAATATTCAACTAATATACATTATGTACATGGCTGTCTCAGATGGAAAAGTATCATCATAGATGATAGTGAAAGATTGAAAATATGAATTGGTGGCATTTCATAAAATTCAAACACCATTCATGGTAATGGCTTCCATTTTCTATGGTGGTCCTGTATAAAATTTAGGATTTTAAACCCTCAACTACCGAGTAAAACACAATTTACTTCTTCAATTCGCATGTGGCATTCCTGTAAAATATTATAATGGGAAAACTTCTAGCTCTCAGAAGGTTCCATCAACATTCTAATGAGTAAGAAGCATCTGGAACAAAATGGCAGTTTCCCAGTCAGTTTCTTATCAAATTTAAAGTTAAAATGTGTGATGTGGCAAAGCTTTCTGTGAGGTCAAGTTAGCACTCTGGCTCAGCTAAATATAACTTTTATACTTCTCTCAAAATATTTTTTAAAAGGAACTTTCCAGATACACACTAGAAATTACCATGAAAACATCAATGTGAATTACAATGCTATGAAACATGATTCAGTTGTTCAGGAATTATAAATCAGTTGTGAATTGTGTGCTTTCTAACAAATGCAATATCTATCCATGTTGCAGTTCCTTCCATTTAACCCATTACAAAACTCAGGTTCACACATACAGAAAATTCCTCCAATCTTTGTGTGAGGGAATGACTAATAGTTATAATATAGCTATTTTAAATGCTTCCATGAAAATCTAGAACAAAGTTGAAACTTTACAAGGAAAGCTGTCCAAGCATTCAGATAGCCATGGCAATAGTGCTTTCATTATAAAAACATCAAGAAGTATTTCTCTAACATCCATGAAGAAAATTTACCACAAATTCATCATATATAAAACAAGAACTCATACCTCTTATAAAAATTCCACAATTTTTTGAAATTTCTAATTAAATATTACTTATACAAGTTTACTTTTCTATGTTCTTACAATTAAATATGAGGGTAGGTACTATCACAATCCAAAGAAGCACTAGCCACTTGCACTAATACCCCAAAAGTATTAACTGTGATCACAACAATCTTCCCACTTAAATCCTTGTCATCCTCTTCTGGACTTGTGTTAAAATGCAATGGCCCAAAACCATATGGCGTTACCAAGTTCCACACCCCCCCCCCCCCCCCCCCCCCCGGGGGCGGTTCTTTTAATCCCTGACTTCCTTAACAAGACTCGTATAACACTAGAATGCCCCTAAACTATAAACCATTACCAAGTTGGCTTTGACATGGTTGGTCACAATCCAAAAAATAATGTTAGCCACACATTCACTATACCTCAAAAGGACAAATCACAATTAAAGTTTCCTGTAATAGCATATACCCAATATCGACTTAATACTCGCCAAATGTGAGACTTAGCACATGCCCACATAACACCTCACAATCCTAATCCACACAATTCACGGTATTGCAAGTACCAATAGACCATACAGACAAATACAAGCACCACTGGTTGTAGAAAATTTTCCTATAAAAGTAAGATTATCATTCCAGGTCCTAGCATATTCTAAACTAAATTATCTTCTCAAATGCAAATCCCAACTCCAATCAATATTCAGGTCACAAATAAACCACCAAGTCTAATCACCTAATTGTTAAGATTACTAGTTACATAATTAACTGTTTCCATGATGCTAAAGATTGTCAAATATTGAAGCATCATTGAATGAAGCTAAAATCCTTCAAAAGGGCCTCATATCAGCCTTTTATCCTTGTTAAATATATCTTCTTTCTAGAGAAGCCAACATGAAGTTGACATGTATAGGAGTATAGAACTCATACTTTGCAACCAAACCTAAAAGCTTATTAACAGCACGGTGCATATTGAGACTAGCAGATAAAAAACAAAATCGTCTTAAGAAACAATAAGACAAAGTCAAAAAACTCACAGTTGAAAAACTGAATCATGCTATTGCACGCATCTGAAGGAGAGACCATTTTGGTCTCAAGCTTGGATAGCATATCATCAGCCTTAAGATGCAATTCTTTGCCTTTGTAATCTTCACTTCCCCTGAAAATTTTCCTGACACAATCAAGCTCCTTTTTAAGAGTTTCCAAAGCCCAATTCTTTGCACAAAGCATAAACACGTCCTTAACGAAACCAAACATTTCCGAAGCATGACTACACCCAATGCAGTGTAACTGCATCTCAGTACTCCCTGAAGGTCCCTTCAAGCTAGGACCTGGCTTAATCAGATTCTTCTGAATGCCACAAGCAGCATGGCACCAATGGGAGCACACATCACAACCAACCCAACTGCAGGTATTGTTGGCATAATCAAATTTCAAACAGATGGGACACATACACTGGCTGCAAAACCCCTTATTTCCTGAGCAAATCTTGCAGTCACAATCATCAACCGGCAGTACGCTCCGGCAATTTACATTTCTACATTTCACATACAAGAAAATGTCCACCAGATCATTTGTTGAGAGGCGAATTTCACTAGATAAGTAGCTTCCAAGCCCCATCTTCACAGAAACCAAAACTTCCAACTGCCTCTTGTGGCACTTAGACAGAGTCTCCCTAGTAAGATCAGATCTGCGTTCAAGCAAATACTGTAATCCCACTAATTCCTCTTTCTTCTCAGGCATTATAATTATACCATTCAAGTAATCCTTAACCATAGCAACTGTCTCCTCCGGAAGTTCCTGACATATCTGAGCCATATCAGGAACAGACTCAGATACAATCTCTATAACAAGTCTCTCCTGTCTAGACAACTTCCTAACCCTCCCACTACTACCACCACCACCACCACCACCACCATCCACACCCTCCAAATTCCTCAAACCCTCTGAACCCCGCCCTCTGGAATCACCAGACAGCGTATCAATCCGCGGCCTTGCAGGGAGCTCAGACGGGAAAAAGGAATGGTTCTCAGAGCCAGTTGTAGTCCTATAATGACTACTACTATTGTTATTAACATTACTACAAAAGTCCTTTTTACGAGTACTAGCCTGATTTGCCTGCATCATTGAAAAAAGGCTTCCTGCACCATGATTGGAAAGCCCCACAGCCCCATCACCGATCGGCTTAAATCGACTATGAACCGAACCATTAGTCCCTTCCCCACAGTTCCAAATCTGGTCATCGTAATTTTCAGTGGAATTACGAGTCAAAGAGCAACTGGGGTTGTGGGAAAAGGGAAGGGAATAAGAGTAAGACATGGAAGTAGCAGTGGCAGTAAAATCATTGGAACAATTGTTAGAAGGTGCTAAAGATTGCATACTCTTAGCAGCAATCTGGTTGGGAATTGGAGCAGCAGTGAGAGAGAGAGAAACATCAGGCAAAGCTAGAGACAAGTTCAAAGTCTCAAGCTTTGGCTTTTTCTCTGGTACTCTATTCTCTCTCTCAAGCTCTTCCTCCACCTCTCGTTTCGAGGAATTCCCCCTTGTTTCGTTCAGATTGAGGAAATCCCTCTCCACCCATTTCTCACCTTGGTTTGAAATTGAATTCTCAGCAATAGAAGCGTTCGTTTCTCTTTCTCGGGAATACAGCAAGTTTTTCTCTTTCTCAGGAAGACCAAGTTTGGAATTGTCACAGAGGTAGCTGAGTGTGAGCTCTTGTGTCCCTGAAGTCCCTGTTTTTGTTGGCAACTTTGATCTGAAACCATTCCCATCAGAACCCATCCCTGAATCTCTCTGAAAATCCATACCCTTTTCAGCAAAACTCATTTTCTCATCTGGGTTCTCCTTCTTCTGCTGAGAGAGCTTAGTCTGTGAGCAATTGTCACCCTCACAACCTAACCGACCATTAGAGAGATCTTTATCTCTCAACATGACCATATTAAAGACTCACAGCAGACAAACAAAGAAAGAGGAAAAAAAGAAAAAGACAGAGAGACACAGAGAGAAAGAAAGAGATATGTACCAGAGAGAGAAAAGCAAATGATAGTCAGAGAAAGCCGGGAGGGGCAGTTTGGGAAATAAGAGAGAATCGTGAGGGTTCTTCTTTTCAGTTCATTGGCTTTGATTCTTCAGCAAAGACCATTGCTTTGCTTTGTTTTGGTTTTGGTTTTGTTTTTTTTTTTTTTTTCCTCTCTCTGCAACGGCTGGATTTTCTGAGTGTTTACACGAATAACTATAGCGGCGATTGCTTTTTTGTCTCTACCAAATTACCACTCTGACCCTTCGAATATTAGAGAATTACAGACCTCTGGTCCATTTCACTGTATTGACTTATTTATACGTTTTACTGCAATTTTCCTCTGTTTCTTCCTCGACCCTTCCTCTTGTTGAAGACACGCCTTTTGTGTGAACTCTAGTAATAGTATTAATAATAAAATAGTGTTGGTGGTAGTAAATCAAAATAAAAATGTGTGAACTCAATTATGATAACATAAATCACGACTGACTCGTTCACACTCTTTTCATCCTAAATTATACCTTAATTAATACTTTGTTTCTTTCACACTTTTTTACCTTAAATTGTTCCTCAATTTACACTTTGTCCTATGGAGTATTAAAAAAACACGATCGACTCTTTGAATAGAAAATTATGTAACAGTTAACTCTTTATCATCTGTTTTACTATTAAATCTACCCGAATTTAGCATTAAAATACTAATTTACCCATCTATCATCTATTTTGTAGATGAAATTTTTGATTTTTTAATATTTAATTTTGTCATACTTTAATACCAAAACAGACGACAAGACAACAAGGCGCATTAAAACAAAGTTATAACTTTGGAAGGTTAATTATATCTTTCGATAGTTCACAAGGGCAAAGTGTAAAATTATGTATAATTTATGATAAAAAAAATGTAATTTCTCATGAAAAGTATTCTTGTCTAAGAAATATATGAGAGATAATTTGTCTTTATGTGTTCCACTTTATGTTCCACAAATTATGGTATATCTTTTATTTGATTTCTTTTCCATTTTAAACTTAGCTTATTTTATAAGAAAAGTCAAACATATACATGTTAAGTTGTGATATCTGTGAAACACTAAAAATAGAACAAAATATACGTATTCACAAGACTAGTAAAAGTCTTGATCACTAGCTACTGGGAGAAATTATAATATCCTCATGGTGGATCATGTCATTTGTTCATCATTTCACTAAAAGACTCTCACCTGTTCAAAATTGTTAAAAAAAAAATTTTTAAAATAGAAACTAACTATTGACTTAACAATTTTAACATGTAGGAGCCTTTTAGTGAAATAGCGGATAAATAACGTGGTCCATCATGAGCACTGTAATTTCTCCGCAATTGGGATCTAAGTTTCGAAGAGGAGTAACTAAAAACCAACTTTTATTTCTCAAGGCCTAATTGATTGACAGTTTCACTCTACCCAAATTAAAAGGTACTTTCTATCTTTGAATTTCAATTTTCAAGTCAAATGTCCAAGCTAGTATGCCTCGCTGGAAAAGTCATTGTGTAATAGAAAAGTTTCCTTTGGAATTATTATTTGTGGAGTAATTTAGGGATATTATAAATTTAATTAATATAAATATTCTGTATCAAATTTCAATTAAAAAATATTTTATAATTTATTTATTATATGACATTAAATTGATAATTGTTTTCGCTTTCTAAATACTACTCCAACCAATTATTAAGTGTTGACCAAAATATAAGCACGAAAATTTTAGATACAGAGTTCCAAATTTATTAAAAAAATTAATAATAATAATAATTAAAAAAAAATGAAAAAAGACAAACCAAAGATATTCAAGTAAGACCAAGTCTATCTTCTCACCTTTTGTTTTTGGACAGCAATTTGCTCATTTATTAGACCGTATTCCCCATGTCTTCTTGTTGTACCAAGTCAAAATGCTTTGTTATCTTGCGCGTGTTCAAAATAAGGGAGGCTTTTTCTTTTCTTTATTTTCATTTAACTTTTAGGTAAGCTAAGTATTTGGTCTCTAAAGTTATATGTCAATTTGATCTTTGATCTTTTAAATGTGTCAATTTGGTCTCTAATCTTTAGTATTATATAATCTCTACCGTTAAATGATGGATAAAAAATACTGATGTGACTAACGGTCAAATAAAAAATTATTTTTATGCCACATCAGATGACATAAGTGTGGGGACACGATTCGTGGCGGACCGCAAGGATGTTGGGTTCGCGCGCAAGAAGGCCCCAACAATATCATTTGTAGAGCGTGGGTTTGAAAGGCTAGGCCTTGATAGACGGGCGGTGGGTTTTTTTTTTGTGGTGTTCGCGCGTGTCTATGCTGTGTTCACCCATGGAGCCTTTCTCCTGGAGGTGGGCTGGGAGGCTCTGGTTTTTGGCCATTTTTCCCAGCCCCTTCCTTAGGTTACTGATTTTTCCTTTTATATTTCCTCGTGTTCACTGTCCTTCGTCCACGTATAGGGTTAGCATTTCCAAGGTTGATATTTGTCCCATCAACCTGTAGTCAAAGTCGTTGGGGTGGTTGTAGAAGCCTAAGAATGCGGCTCTGTCAGGTTCAGAGCATTAAATGACAATAACAGCAGCTTTCTCTGGATATTTCGGATCGTTCTTCCATGTTCCGGTCTTATACCGTTTTTACCCTTCCCTTTGAGGGGGAAACTTGGGTCTGCCGAGGACTGAACTACCCTCGGCGGTGCCCTAAGGCTATTTCGTTGAACTCGGGCCCTAGACCTCCTCGGCTTGGGCCTTTGGGTTCTCCCCGGGTAGGTGGGCCTGGCCCATAAACCATTTGGGCCCCACAATAGCCCCTCAAAACCCGGCTGTCCAACCTTCTGGTTGGAAAGGGGGGTTTTGGTAATACCAAGCCCCTTCCCACGGTCCAGTTGATTCGGCCTATTAATAATGCCGGCGACTCTTTATCTGCCCAAGAAACGCACCGGTCTGTAAGACAATCTTTTGATTTTATTCTAGGCGCGTGTTTATTATTGAGGTATTCAAGGTGCGCTTTTAATGGCCCCTATTTACGGAACTGCTTTAATTCGACGTTTTGTTTTGACGAAGTGGAAGAGTGGAACCGGCGTATTTGTGTTGACAGATCCCTTTGGAGATCTGAACCTATTAAATGCCTCCCGCTCCCCCCTCTGTATAAGAAGGAAGAGAGGAGGTTATCGTTTTCATCCAGAATCCTCTTTTTATCTCCCTGAGACCCTGAAATACCTAGCCTCCCTTAGGATTCGGTTTATCTACAGTTTTATACACTTAACCGCAAAACACTTTACCGTATCAATAAGGAATGCAAAAGCCTCACCCCTCCCAAAAACGCCACGTTCCGATAAAGCTTATCATGGCTCGATCGGGACAAGGATGGCGAAGACTCAAAATCAACCTCATCCTTCTTTCAGTCAAAATCCGAAGCAGGGACTCGTCACGTCAAACTTTCGACGTGACTAAGTCAAGAACACCCGAGATCGTTACCATCCGGCTCCTCACGAGCGTACCTAATGTGGCACCAGCGTGTTAGGGGTCAGGGCTGAGGCAGGGGCTAAATGCTTCTGTTTCTCCCTCTTTTGCTCCCTGGTGCCTTCCCCCTCCCTCTTCTTATAGTCTTCCCAGCACCAGTTCCGCCCTGGTGTTGCTTCTTTTCTATCTTTTGTTCCTCTCTTTGTTTCTTCATCTCTCTCCCTCCTCTTCTCCTCCTTCTTTTACTCATGTCCTCCATTTTCTTCCTTCACATCCTCCATCTTCTTCATTGATTTCTTCCTTACTATTTCTCTCTTCTTCATCCTTTTTTCTTTTTGAAGTGAGTTTCCCCCTTAGTACGAGCAGCGAAGAGGCAGAGATTGGAGAAACTTTGAAGACGAGTTTAAAAGACGCATGATAGTTTACTTTTCTGTACTGCAATGGTTGCTTTAGGCAGTTCACATTTTGTATAGGCTCGTTCGAGCCCCTCTTGTACGTTGTAGCAATTTTTCACATTAATAAAGATTGTTGTTTTCCTTATTTCGCATGTTATATCTTTACATTTTCATAAATTTGCAAGCACTGCTCGGCACAATGATATAGCGTTTAAACCGATAATGATTAAGACCCAAAATACTTGATAACAATAAAAAGGATATCGCCATAACTTTAATAGAAGTACTCGGCATGATAAGGCCGACCAGTGAAAAGTAGTTCCTACCTCATGATTGCCGAGGAGAAAAACGAAGGTTTGATGTCGTGTGAGGAATAAACGTTTGGAAATGTGTCGCTCACTAAACGAACAACTCCCTTATACGGCTGAATGCTGGGGTGTTCTACCACCTTCCCTACCCCCTTATTGGTCTTAACCTTCTAGGGTGTTCGAGCCGTAGACGAAGGGGCTTGGCGTTTTTATCAAGTAGCCCACCTTATGAGATTCAAACCTTTTCTTATCCAAGTATTTGGTTTCCCCAGAGGCTTGGGTCCGAGGACCATGCAAGGCCTAGGTTCTGTCCAACACTTGTAATTTTTATCTTTTGTATTTGGGCTCCCCATAGGTTTGAGTCCGAGGACCATGCAAGACCTAGGTTCTGTCCCCGGGCCTTTGTGCTGAATTGGGCCTGGGCCGTGAGTTGACTGGGCCCAAAATTTAGGGGGTATTTCCGTATTCTCAGGTCACGCGATACTTTCTGGGCGTCCCGGTATTCGAGGTGCGCCTTCTCGAGACTCCTCTATCTTCAGGGTTGCAGACGACGTTGGAAACCGAGCCAGAGACACTTTGTCTGTAGCGTTCCTTGGGACGCTGCGTGATTTTAATGCTACTACCTTATCTTTTCAAATAAATAGGGGAGAAAGTTACTTTGCCTACGCACAAACCCTTTAGCTTCCTCCTTCAGGAAATCATGTCTGAGGCGAGGGTTAGGGAAGAAGAGCTTTCTTCACCGCAGGAACACCGCACCCTCCCGAGGCTCGAAGGAGTGATGTACGGGCCAAAGATGCATAAATTCAAGAGAAATTTTCACTTCGACAGAGGGAAAAGGATGTTTCCCCCTCTTCTAGTCAAAATCCGAAGCAGGTTCTGGTCATGCCAGATTCTTGGTATGTTCGCAGAAGGAATTTCCACCATCAGCACTGTCTACTCTGCAGCCGGCAAATTTTTGCAGGGGCTTCCCAACTTCCGGCTCTCTGCACCTTTTCTGTAGATGGTGTTAGCTTGAGGTCAGGCTCTTTGGCTGCCTGAGTTATAGGCATGTAGGAGTGTCAAGGAATAGTTTCCTTAGACAATAACCTGGCACAGTAGCCAACCTCTCCTCTGAGCTGCCTCCACGGCCTTCTCCCCACTTGTTTGTATTTTCCTTTACTTATGTAGTCAGCTTTAGTATGAGCTTGTTTCAGCTTTTATTGTACACTGTACTGTTCGTTTGTCTTAATAAAATATGCGCTTATTTCTTCACACATATCCTTCTTCTTCATAACAACTACTTTACGCATGAATATTAAATGTAATCTTGCCTTGAAGGATATTCCAGGCAGAAAAAATGCTTTAACACAGGTTCCTACTAATTTAAACTCACAAGTATTATCAAGTATAACAATGGTAATTCTTAACAAATCGGACTCTTGGGACTAACCAGGATAACTGTTGAACGTTGCGCGATGCACGCCAGACCCATGCCCAAAACCTAGTTTTCATTTCATCCAGGTAGTTGGTTTCCCCTGAGGCTTGGGTCCGAGGACCATGCAATGCCTCGGTTCTGTCCAAAACCTAGTTTTCATTTCATCCAGGTAGTTGGTTTCCCCTGAGGCTTGGGTCCGTGGACCATGCAATGCCTTGGTTCTGTCCAAAACCTAGTTTTCCATTCATCCAGGTAGTTGGTTTCCCCTGAGGCTTGGGTCCGAGGACCATGCAATGCCTTGGTTCTGTCCAAAACCTAGTTTTCCATTCATCCAGGTAGTTGGTTTCCCCTGAGGCTTGGGTCCGTGGACCGTGCAATGCCCTGGTTCTGTCCAAAACCTAGTTTTCCATTCATCCAGGTAGTTGGTTTCCCCTGAGGCTTGGGTCCGAGGACCATGCAATGCCTTGGTTCTGTCCAAAACCTAGTTTTCCATTCATCCAGGTAGTTGGTTTCCCCTGAGGCTTGGGTCCGTGGACCATGCAATGCCTTGGTTCTGTCCAAAACCTAGTTTTCCATTCATCCAGGTAGTTGGTTTCCCCTGAGGCTTGGGTCCGAGGACCATGCAATGCCTTGGTTCTGTCCAAAACCTAGTTTTCCATTCATCCAGGTAGTTGGTTTCCCCTGAGGCTTGGGTCCGAGGACCATGCAATGCCTTGGTTCTGTCCAAAACCTAGTTTTCCATTCATCCAGGTAGTTGGTTTCCCCTGAGGCTTGGGTCCGAGGACCATGCAATGCCTTGGTTCTGTCCAAAACCTAGTTTTCCATTCATCCAGGTAGTTGGTTTCCCCTGAGGCTTGGGTCCGTGGACCATGCAATGCCTCGGTTCTGTCCAAAACCTAGTTTTCCATTCATCCAGGTAGTTGGTTTCCCCTGAGGCTTGGGTCCGTGGACCATGCAATGCCTTGGTTCTGTCCAAAACCTAGTTTTCCATTCATCCAGGTAGTTGGTTTCCCCTGAGGCTTGGGTCCGAGGACCATGCAATGCCTTGGTTCTGTCCAAAACCTAGTTTTCCATTCATCCAGGTAGTTGGTTTCCCCTGAGGCTTGGGTCCGTGGACCATGCAATGCCTTGGTTCTGTCCAAAACCTAGTTTTCCATTCATCCAGGTAGTTGGTTTCCCCTGAGGCTTGGGTCCGAGGACCATGCAATGCCTTGGTTCTGTCCAAAACCTAGTTTTCCATTCATCCAGGTAGTTGGTTTCCCCTGAGGCTTGGGTCCGAGGACCATGCAATGCCTTGGTTCTGTCCAAAACCTAGTTTTCCATTCATCCAGGTAGTTGGTTTCCCCTGAGGCTTGGGTCCGTGGACCATGCAATGCCTTGGTTCTGTCCAAAACCTAGTTTTCCATTCATCCAGGTAGTTGGTTTCCCCTGAGGCTTGGGTCCGAGGACCATGCAATGCCTTGGTTCTGTCCAAAACCTAGTTTTCCATTCATCCAGGTAGTTGGTTTCCCCTGAGGCTTGGGTCCGAGGACCATGCAATGCCTTGGTTCTGTCCAAAACCTAGTTTTCCATTCATCCAGGTAGTTGGTTTCCCCTGAGGCTTGGGTCCGTGGACCATGCAATGCCTTGGTTCTGTCCAAAACCTAGTTTTCATTAGCACTGAAACTTGGTCGTAAGGGGGTTAGCTCCTCGGCCAAGCCCCTAGAATCATTCACGTGATTAACGCTGACAAACGTAGCCCCTAATCAAGAAGCATAGCCCCTGGCGGGACTTTGCGATGGAGTTGGAACTTGGTTTTAAGGGGGTTAGCTCCTCGGCCAAGCCCCTAGCCAAAGAGCTTAGTTTCCAACGAGACCTCACACTAGAACTTTATAACCCACGGTTAGAAATACCGCCGGAGCTCTCTCGACCCACTGCCTATACCAACGCACAAGCCTTCCCACAGACGGCGCCAATTGTGGGGACACGATTCGTGGCGGACCGCAAGGATGTTGGGTTCGCGCGCAAGAAGGCCCCAACAATATCATTTGTAGAGCGTGGGTTTGAAAGGCTAGGCCTTGATAGACGGGCGGTGGGTTTTTTTTTGTGGTGTTCGCGCGTGTCTATGCTGTGTTCACCCATGGAGCCTTTCTCCTGGAGGTGGGCTGGGAGGCTCTGGTTTTTGGCCATTTTTCCCAGCCCCTTCCTTAGGTTACTGATTTTTCCTTTTATATTTCCTCGTGTTCACTGTCCTTCGTCCACGTATAGGGTTAGCATTTCCAAGGTTGATATTTGTCCCATCAACCTGTAGTCAAAGTCGTTGGGGTGGTTGTAGAAGCCTAAGAATGCGGCTCTGTCAGGTTCAGAGCATTAAATGACAATAACAGCAGCTTTCTCTGGATATTTCGGATCGTTCTTCCATGTTCCGGTCTTATACCGTTTTTACCCTTCCCTTTGAGGGGGAAACTTGGGTCTGCCGAGGACTGAACTACCCTCGGCGGTGCCCTAAGGCTATTTCGTTGAACTCGGGCCCTAGACCTCCTCGGCTTGGGCCTTTGGGTTCTCCCCGGGTAGGTGGGCCTGGCCCATAAACCATTTGGGCCCCACAATAAGTAATACCACATGAAATAAAAAATAAAACTAAAAAAAACGTAGTTTTAAGAATCTGCTATAAAAGTTAAAATTAAAAAAAAAAAAAAATCATTTGAATCCCAAACACCCTTTAAACCAAAACCCATGACAACCCTTCTCCGCCGCTTTTCAAACCCCAAGAAAACCATCACCATGCAATTGAGACTTTGGCATCAAATAAAGTTGTACAAATAGCATGGGCGACGGGTGCAAGAAAGTAAAAAATTGTTTGAGGAGATGAGGATGAAGGCTGAAGGTACCCATGCCTCTGTTGCCAAACCCACTTACACTGTTGCCTTATTTTCACTCCCATATTTCAGTTGTGTAAACCACGTTGTCGTTGTCTTTACAGCTTGCATCGTCATTGGGCTTAATATGTTTAATCTATTGGGATGCTAATTGGATTGAGCATCAACGCTAGCTAGTAGTTCCCTTGCTTTGTTGCCCAGAACAAAGGATGAAATTGGTCATGAAATTGCATATTTTAAATTTTAGTCATTTTCCTAGTAGATCAACAAGTAAGAATGTTTTTCTTGGTTTTGAAAAGTGGTGCAGGAGATGGGTTGTTGTGGGTCTTGATTTGAAGAGTGTTTGTGGTTCAAATGATTTTCTGTTTGGATGCTGAGAAAGTGATGAGAATATTCTAGAATGATTTTATTTTATTTTATATTTTAAATTTTTAAAGCACATTGTAATTTAATATAATTGATATTTCAACAAATTCTTAACTTTTTTTTTAATTCCATGTGGCATTACACATGTCATTTGATGTGGCATAAAAATGATTTTTTATTTAGGCCATTAGCCACATCAACATATTTCATCCATCATTTAACGGCAAGGACTATTTTAACACAATACTAAAATGTTAGGGACCAAATTGACACATTTGGAAGGTTAAAGACCAAATTGACATATGACTTAAAGGCTAGGGACTAAATATGTAGTTTACCCTTAACTTTTCTATTGTTTTTTCCAGAGTCTAACTATATTATTCAAAATAATAACTTGCACATCATACGTATATAGCAATTTTTATTTTTAACTTTTGATATTCATATAGCAATTTTTATTGAAATATTTAATTGGTTGACTAAATATTACATCTTAAAATAGAATTTATATTTTTTGAGTATAATATTTTCTATGAGGTGGAGTCATAATTTTATACAATAAACAAAATAAATTGAAGAATTAAACTCATCAAACACATTATTAACCACTTGATTCTCATAAAATAAGTGGTTTTCAATGGTCATATGAGGACACGAGAGAACTTAACCAAGTTTAATATTCATGCCACTTGAGTTACAAGATTGTTAGCACCTCCTATATATTTTTAAAATATCAATTGGCACTTCCTAGTGTTTCTAATGAAAATGTTAAGGGTTCAGATCTCCTTTCATCTATTGTATTTATCAAATAATAATAATAATATTCAAAATAAAAATGCCAATGAGTCAAAGATTATAGTTTTGTTGTCTTGCGTTGTTTTGGATTTCAAAGTTGAAAGTAGTCAACTTTTTTACAAGAATCTTGTATTTCAATTAACATCTTTTGGTATTTCCAATAGAGATGCCAAGGAATTAATCATCCTACTCCTAATTATTGAATTTTCTGAAAAAAAAAAAAAAAAAGAAAAAAAAAAAGAAAGGAAGTTGACTTTTTTCTTGAGAGATTTTTTGTATTTTATTTTCTAATTTTAATAACATATTCCATAATCTTGTTGGAAAGAAATAATATTAGTGTTTAAAAAAGACCTAATAAGAAGGTAGTGTAGAGTCAACCAAATCATATTTTACACTTTAGTATTAAATTTGACTTTTTGATTGAGAAACTTTAATACTAACATTTTCATATTCTTGCAGGAAAGCAATGAAGATTGGTGTTTAGAAAAGATATAATTAGGAAGGTGGTGTGCAGTCAACCAAATAGTATTTTACAGCTTTTAAATTTTAATTTCAATTGAAAACCCTTCATCAGTACAATGCTATTATACTAATATAAAAATAATTATTCTCCTATATATATATATATATATATATATATATATATATATTTCAGAATCTTTCTAGTGAAAGGAGGATAATATCTTTTTATCAAAATGATATTTTGAAATCTTACTGTGGGGCGCAAACGATTTATGAGCCAGGCCCATCTACCCATGGAGAGCCCAAAGGCCCAAGCCGAGGAGGATTATGGCCCAAGTTCAACGGAGTAGCCTTAGGGTACCGCCGAGGGTAGTTCAGTCCTCGGCAGACCCGCAGTACCCCCAAAGGGAAGGGTAAAAACGGTATAAGACCGGAACATGGAAGAAAGATCTGAAATATCTAGGGAAAGCTGCTGTTATTGTCATTTAATGCTCTGAACCTGACAGAGCCGCCTTCTTAGGCTTTTACAACCACCCCCAACAACTTTGAGTGCAGGCTGATGGGACAAATATCAACCTTGGAAATGCTAACCCTATACGTGGACGAAGGACAGCGAACACAAGGGAATATAAAAGGAAAAATCAGTAACCTAAAGGAGAGGCTGGGAAAAATGGCCAAAAACCAGAGCCTCCCAGCCCACCTCCAGGAGAAAGACTCCAGGGGTGAACATAGCATAGACACGCACGAACACCACGAAAAACCCACCGCTTGTCGATCAATTCCTAGCCTTTCAAACCCACGCTCTACAAATGATATTGTTGGGGCCTTCTTGCGTGCGAACCCAACATCCTTACGGTCCGCCACGAATCGTGTCCCCACAATTGGCGCCGTCTGTGGGAAGGCTTGTGTGTTGGTATAGGCGGTGAGTCGAGAGAACTCCGGCGGTATTTCTAACCGTGGGTTATAAAGTTCTAGTATAAGGTCTCGTTAGAGACTAGGTTCTTTGGCTAGGGGCTTGGCCGAGGGGCTAACCCCCTTAAAACCAAGTTCCAACTCCAGCGTAAAGTCCCGCTAGGGGCTATGCTTCTTGATTAGGGGCTACGTTTGTCAGCGTTAATCACGCGAATAATTCTAGGGGCTTGGCCGAGGAGCTAACTCCCTTACAACCAAGTTCCAGCGCTAATGAAAACTAGGTTTTGGACAGAACCGAGGCATTGTATGGTCCACGGACCCAAGCCTCAGGGGAAACCAACTATCTGGATGAAATGAAAACTAGGTTTTGGACAGAACCGAGGCATTGTATGGTCCACGGACCCAAGCCTCAGGGGAAACCAACTATCTGGATGAAATGAAAACTAGGTTTTGGACAGAACCAAGGCATTGTATGGTCCACGGACCCAAGCCTCAGGGGAAACCAACTACCTGGATGAAATGAAAACTAGGTTTTGGACAGAACCAAGGCATTGTATGGTCCACGGACCCAAGCCTCAGGGGAAACCAACTACCTGGATGAAATGAAAACTAGGTTTTGGACAGAACCAAGGCATTGCATGGTCCTCGGACCCAAGCCTCAGGAGAAACCAACCACCTGGATGAAATGAAAACTAGGTTTTGGACAGAACCAAGGCATTGTATGGTCCACGGACCCAAGCCTCAGGGGAAACCAACTATCTGGATGAAATGAAAACTAGGTTTTGGACAGAACCAAGGCATTGCATGGTCCTCGGACCCAAGCCTCAGGAGAAACCAACTACCTGGATGAAATGAAAACTAGGTTTTGGACAGAACCAAGGCATTGTATGGTCCACGGACCCAAGCCTCAGGGGAAACCAACTATCTGGATGAAATGAAAACTAGGTTTTGGACAGAACCAAGGCATTGCATGGTCCTCGGACCCAAGCCTCAGGAGAAACCAACTACCTGGATGAAATGAAAACTAGGTTTTAGACAGAACCAAGGCATTGAATGGTCCTCGGACCCAAGCCTCAGGAGAAACCAACTACCTGGATAATGAAAACTAGGTTTTGGACAGAACCAAGGCATTGCATGGTCCTCGGACCCAAGCCTCAGGGGAAACCAACTACCTGGATAATGAAAACTAGGTTTTGGGCATGGGTCTGGCGTGCATCGCGCAGCGTTCAACAGTTGTCCTGGTTAGTCCCAAGAGTTCGATTTGTTAAGGATTACCATTGTTATACTTGATAATACTTGTGAGTTTAAATTAGTAGGAACCTGTGTTAAAGCATTTTTTCTGCCTGGAATATCCTTAAGGGCAAGCTTACATTTAATATTCATGCATAAAGTAGTTGTTACGGAGAAGAAAGATATGTATGGAGAAATAGACGCATATTTTATTAAGACAAACGAACAGTACAGTGTACAACAAAAAGCTGAAACAAGCTTATACTAAAGCTGACTACATAAGTAAAGGAAAATACAAGCAAGTGGGGATAAGGCCGTGGGGGCAGCTCAGAGGAGAGGTTGGCTACTGCGCCAGGTTATTGTCTAAGGAAACTATTCCTCGACACTCCTACATGCCCATAACTCAGGCAGCCAAAGAGCCTGACCTCAAGCTAACACCATCTACAGAAAAGGTGCAGAGAGCCGGAAGTCGGGAAGCCCCTGCAAAAATTTGCCGGCTGCAAAGTAGACAGTGCTGATGGTGGAAATTCCTTCTGCGGACATACCAAAAATCTGACATGACCAGAACCTGCTTCGGATTTTGACTAGAAGAGGGGGAAACATCCTTTTCCCTCTGTCGAAGTGGAAATTTCTCTTGAATTTATGCATCTTTGGCCCGTACATCACTCCTTCGAGTCTCGGGAGGATGCGGTGTTCCTGCGGTGAAGAAAGCTCTTTTTCCCTAACCCTCGCCTCAGACATGATTTCCTGAAGGAGGAAGCTAAAGGGTTTGTGCGTAGGCAAAGTAATTTTCTCCCCTATTTATTTGAAAAGATGGGGCAGGGGCATTTAATTCACGCAGCGTCCCAAGAGGCGCTACAGACAAAATGTCTCCGGCTCGACTTCCAACGTCAGCTGCGACCACGAGATTAAAGGAGTCTGGGAAAGTCGCACCTCGAGCACTGGGACGTCAAAAAGTGCCGCGTGACTAAAGACTAGGGAAATATCTCCTAATTGGTGGGCCCAGTAAAACCGCGGCCCGGGCCCATCCTGCAAGGGTGTCCTCAGACTACGGCCCACGCCGGGGAATAACAGCTGCCGAGGGCAACCTATTGCTCGGCAACTGGTGAGGTACCTGAAAAAAGGGATAAACAGAACCAAGGCCTTGCAGGGTCCTCGGACCTGCGCCTATGAAGAAAGCCGAGTACAAAAGGATTATAATTATTCCGAGTTTTGGGCAGAACCAAGGCTTTGTATGGTCCTCGGACCCAAACCTATGGGGAAACCAAAATACTTGGATATACGAAAAAAGAAAGAGAAAAAGAGGGACAGAAGGATTTTGAATTTCATAAGATGGGCTACCCAATAAAAAGCTCAGGCCATTTCATCTACGGCTCAAACACTGTAAAAGGTTAAGGCCAATAAAGGTATAAGGAAGGTGGTGCAACGCCCCAGCATTCAGCCGTATAAGAGAGTTGTTCATTTAGTGAGCGATATATTTCCAAACAGTTATTCCTCACACGGCATCAAGCCTTCGTTTTTCTCCTCGGCGATCATGGGGTAAGTATTACTTTTCACTGGTCGGCCTTATCATGCCGAGCACTTCTATTAAAGTTACGGCGATATCCTTTTTTATTATTATCAAGTATTTTGGTCTTAATCATTATTTGTTTAAATGCTATATCATTGTGCCGAGCAGTGCTTGCAAATTTATGAAAACGTAAAGACATAACATGCGAAATAAGGTAGACGACAATCTTTATTAATATGAAAAATTGCTACAACATACAAAAAGGGGCTCGAACGAGCCTATACAAAATGTGAACTGCCTAAGCAACCATTACATCTGCAGTACAGAAAAGTAAACTGTCAAGCGTCTTTTAAACTCGTCTTCAAAGTTTCTCCAATCTCCTCCTCATTGCTGCTCATACTCAGAGAGGAACTCACTTTAAAAAAAAAAAAAAGGAAAGACGAAGAAGGAAATAGTAAGGAAGAAATCAATGACGAAGATGGAGGGGATGAATAAAGAAGATGGAAGACATGAGTAAAGAAGGAGGAGAAGAGGAGAGAAGAAATGAAAAGAAAGAAAAGGAGCAAAAGAGGGAGAAGAGAAAGCACCAGGTCGGAACTGGTGCTGGGAAGACTATAAGGAGAGGGCGGGGGAGGGCACCAGGGAGCAAAAGAGGGAGAAACAGAAGCATTTAGCCCCTGCCTCAGCCCTGACCCCTAACACGCTTGTGCCATATTAGGTACGCTCGTGAGGAGCCGAATGGTAACGATCTTGGGTGTTCTTGACTCAGTCACGTCGAGAGTTTGACACGATGAGTCCCTGCTTCGGATTTTGACTGAAGGAAGGATGAAGTCGAGTTTGAGTCTTCGCCAACCTTGTCCCGATCGAGCCATGATGAGCTTTATCGGAACGTGGCGTTTTTGGGAGGGGTGGGGCTTTTGCATCCCTTGTTGATACGGTAAAGTGTTTTACGGTTAAGTGTATAAAACTGTAGATAAACTGAATCCTAAGGGAGGCTAAGTATTTCAGGGTCTCAGGGAGATGAAAAGGGGATTCTGGATGAAAACAATAACCTCCTCTCTTCCTTCTTATACAGAGGGGGGAGCGGGAGGCATTTAATAGGTTCAGATCTCCAAAGGGATCTGTCAACACAAACATGCCGGTTCCGTTTCTCCACCCCATCAACACGAACCGTCGAATTAAAGTGGTCTCGTAAATAGTGGTCATTCAAAGCGCGTTTTGGATACCCCAAGCGATAAGAACGCATTGAACGCGAAATTAAAAACTGTCTCGTGGACCGGTGCACCTCTTGGGCAGGTGAGGAGCCGCCAGCATGTTTAATAGGCCGAACGGATTGGGCCGAAGGAAGAAGTTTGGCGTCACCAAAACCCCCCTGTCCAGCCCAGAGGTTGGACAGCCGGGTTTTGAGGGGCTAATGTGGGGCGCAAACGATTTATGAGCCAGGCCCATCTACCCATGGAGAGCCCAAAGGCCCAAGCCGAGGAGGATTATGGCCCAAGTTCAACGGAGTAGCCTTAGGGTACCGCCGAGGGTAGTTCAGTCCTCGGCAGACCCGCAGTACCCCCAAAGGGAAGGGTAAAAACGGTATAAGACCGGAACATGGAAGAAAGATCTGAAATATCTAGGGAAAGCTGCTGTTATTGTCATTTAATGCTCTGAACCTGACAGAGCCGCCTTCTTAGGCTTTTACAACCACCCCCAACAACTTTGAGTGCAGGCTGATGGGACAAATATCAACCTTGGAAATGCTAACCCTATACGTGGACGAAGGACAGCGAACACAAGGGAATATAAAAGGAAAAATCAGTAACCTAAAGGAGAGGCTGGGAAAAATGGCCAAAAACCAGAGCCTCCCAGCCCACCTCCAGGAGAAAGACTCCAGGGGTGAACATAGCATAGACACGCACGAACACCACGAAAAACCCACCGCTTGTCGATCAATTCCTAGCCTTTCAAACCCACGCTCTACAAATGATATTGTTGGGGCCTTCTTGCGTGCGAACCCAACATCCTTACGGTCCGCCACGAATCGTGTCCCCACACTTACTATTAGGTTATATAATTTATATGCTTTCTATTTTCTTAAAACACATGCCAAATTTTAAGTCAATTGCATATTGTTTACTATTTGATTCACAAACTCATCTTCAATGAATAATTTTAAAATATAAAAACTTAAAATTTAAAAAAATTTATAGATGAGAAATTTATTAATCTTAGATTGTTTTGAAATTTTGCAAGCATGAAGAGTATAAGAAGAAAATGTAATCCAACGATAAATTTTTCAAAATTTGCATCTAATAAAAAAAATATTGAATAGTACAACATTGCTTTTGTATTTTTCTTTTTCTTTTTTTATGGAAAACTTAAAATATTTTTATTCAAACCAAAGATAAATGAGCTACATCCTGAGCACACACGTGCTCAATAGAGCTAGGAGTTTCCTCCAGCCAAGCCTACTCAAAATCCTCAACGTGTTTTGCATATTGAGCTAATACACGGGCAAGAATATTTCCTTACTTTTTGATTTGGGAAAATTCCGCAGAGTTAAAACACTATATATGATAAGTAAAGCCTAAAACAATGTTCATTATCAAGTGGTATAATATTACTTAAGGTTAAATTATGTGTAAATTGAACCCAACTCTATATATGTGTTATATCAAGTGATATAACTCTCGCTTAATGTTTCACACCTAGTGAATCTAGAAATGAAAAATGTTACACACATTTAGAATGTACAAGGCCAACTTTGATGGAGCGCTTTACCAAGATATCAAAGCTGCAAGCATTGAATGACGATAAGGGACTCCGCAGGTTTCATCACTAGCGCTCTTTCCCAAAGAATCCCTTTGCCGCAGACAATAGAGGAGGTTGAAGGCTTGAAGCTTCAGCTTGCCGAAGAGAAATTCAGTTGCTCACTATGGCCTTGTAATAGATGATATTACAATGCTTGTTACTAGGATACTAGGTTAAGATGGACCAGTTTTGAGCATGTCAAACGTAAAGGTAATGCCATTGCATATGCGCCGGAGAGAAGCAAAAATTCTAGATAATGTTCAGGTGTGATTAGAGGCTGTGGTGGCTCCAAAATTTCTTTTCATGGGGTAATTAAGAAATTTAAATTAAACAAAATTTAATGAAAATAAAAACTTAAATATATCGAGTTATTGATAAAAATAAATCACACAAATACATGATATTTTACTATTTCCTTTTACAAATTTTCAAATGACATCATTATGTGTTTTCATTATCCATTGCCAATATGGGTAGGTATAAACATTTTATTTTGTAAAGTTTGTATAACGTTTTGTATTTTTATGCAATTGTCATTATCTATTTGTCATTGTTTTTATAAAAAATATTTTAAACTAAATGAAAAAACTCAACCCATGTGCATTGTATTAATTATTGACCCAAAGAGCTACACCCATCCATACATATATAAATGATACATTATGTGTCTACTTAACCAATCGAATGTTTGCTTTCTCAAAAAAAAAAAAAAAAAAAAAAAAAAAAAATTCTAATGTTTGAAGAATTACTAACTTTACTATTTTTGTTTAATCGCTAACTTTATAATAAAATGTTATTATAACATGATAATAATATACACACATGTAACAAACCCTCTATATTTTCTAATTATTAAATTATATAAAGTTATATTATATTTATACTATACATTCACACAAATAATATTATAACAAAAATAAATAAATAAATAAATAACGCATACTATCAATATCAGACACACACTCACACAAATAATATATATAAATTTATAATAAAATGAGATACACTACAATTCACAAACACTCAATATTTACTCTTAAAGTCGGAGATACCAATAGTCAGATAGAGAAAAGAGATTCATGAGTGAGAGATCTGTGATTTATGTTATTGGTTGGTTTTGAGATGGACTAATTTGTGTTGTTTAGTTTTGGGTTGAACTGGTCTATGTTGGAGTATGCAAGATTTATATTAAGGGGTGCAAAAAAAAAAAAAAAAGATAAATTAAAATAATAAAATAATATTGTGTACATATAATATATGTTTTTATCAAGTCAGGAGGTTTATTTGAACCCCTAGAAGCATTATTAACGCCGCCCCTGATTAAAAGAAATATCATACAATAGAGCTTCTATCCCATTTTTTGTATTCCATTTTATGCTCTACCTATTATAACTTGTCATGTATTCATTTGATATTCCTTATAAAATAACCAAAGTTTAAAATGGATATATATATATATATATATATATATATATTATATAACATACCATGATTGATAGAGTATAAAGTAAAATATAAAAAGTAAGACATATGATTTGTATTCTTTGTACTTCAAGATATTTCGTAGTTGTTTAATAAAGACATCTTCGACTGGTTTCTCAATAAAAAAACAAAATAAAAAAAAGTTTCTAAATATCACATGCATTGCACATATATGACTAGTTAAATTTCACAGCCAATTGAACAATGGGGTGTAAATGCTAAATTTATTTAAACTGGGGTGCAATTGCAAGTTTTATTATAGTTTGGAATGCAAGCTGCAAGCACCCCATAATTTAGGGTTGATTGTACAATTAATCCAAGTAAATATTATATTTAGCTCAGATTTACATTACTATTCACTAAATAAATATAAAATATAAGATATAAATATTTTGATTTTCAAAAAAAAAAAAAAAAAAACTTCACTAAGTTAGGTAAAATATATGAAAATTGGCCATCTTGTAGTTTCTGAATTTGTTTGAACGGTTTAGATTTATAAATTATATGATTACCATGCATTATAAAATGGTCTAAACCATGAACATTCATTGGAGACACCACAATCATAGCTTCTCCCATAATAACACTATAATAGGTTAAAAAAAAAAAAAAAAAAAGATAATTACTAAGGACACGTTTGATATACTAAAATGGAGATTACATTAAATATTTATTATTGTGAATAAAAGATGTTCTAATTGAATAACTATTCGCATTTATAAATTAGATTGTAATGTATGGAAACCTTATAAATTAAAGGAAAATTTATATTTTTTAAAATATACTTATTAATTTTTAAAGTTAGTGTTGAGTTCAAGACAAGCATAGCACAAACACAATATTTCAATACTATCTGTTGTGATAATGAATTTAGATGGAGTATTGGACAAAGAATTTTGCAGTCATTGATATGGATGTGAAGACAATTATAAGCTGCCAAGTTCATTGGATTTTTTTGCTTCGTAATCATAGTCAACATTAAGGCCAACATGGGTTGAAACTTTAGGAGTTGAAAATGATGGTAAAAATATTTAAAATCTAAGAGATAAAAAATGGTGACAATTTCGTTAGATGTCGTTTTTAAAGTTTAAACAATAAAAATGAAAGCGTGTTTGTAAACGAGGCCATTTTACATGCCGTGTAAAATGTTGACTTGGTCAGAATAATGTTTAACGTGATTTTTAAGGTGACCATTCTTTTTTTTTGATGAACATTTTAAGGTGACCATTCAAAACAAAGCATGTATGTCTTGATTATAAAGACAGGATTGTGACAATTTGTTCACGTTCATTGACTTGTGGCTTCGGAGATCGATAAAAATTAAACAACCTGTCCTTGCCAGATTTATCCTATTAAAAGCGACACCAGCAGCCAAGTCGACAACAAGGACGGGTAGTTGAATTTTGTTTTTTTGTTTCTTTTTTTTCAAAAACTAAAAAAATTAACTTTTTGGGTGCTTATTTATGAAATTTAAGGAACAAAAAAGTAAATTGAGATCAAGACCTCGTGGGGGGGAAAAATTATTAGGGTTTGGTTGAAGTTATGTCTGGGTAACCCCAACCTATATCATATTATATTGCTCAATAATTTTTTTTATTAAACATGAATTTTGACAAATTTACGATTTGGTTAGATCTTATTTTTATATTTTACATGTCTATAAAATTTTTAAATGATTTGAGATAAATAAGTAAATAATTATGTTGTCAATCAAATATTTAAATTTTAAGTTTTTGCATTTAAAATTATGCATAAAATACGAGTTTCTAGATCTAATAGCAAATAGCATCTGATTGACATAAAATTTGATATTTTTGTTAAAAACATAGAGAACATGTAGTTCAATGATGAAATTTTTGAAATATTAATTCTATAAAAAGCTATTACGTAATGTAAAATTTTTTAGAGTTACACTAAATATAACTTGAATATAACCCATAATTTGATTGTACAACCATGCCTGAGTTGAGCATGTCCTAGTGTGACTTTATTGAATTGAGTAGATGACGGTAAACATTGTGTGATATAGATATTATTAACACAAAGTTTACCGTCATCTACTCAATTCAATAAAGTCACACTAGGTCATGCCCAACTCAGGCACGGTTGAAAATTTTGAAATAATTGTGTAGGACCTTAGTTTGACCTCAAGACCAATCATCCTAAAGATGGGTGTAGTTGGATTTGGAATCTCACATACAGTTACAACCATTAATGCACAATAACCACAATAGCAAGAATTTACAACAATAATTACCTATAATTTACAACAATATTCTTAGAGTTATACTAACTATAACTTGAATACAACCCATAATTTGATTGTAGAATCACATCTCACAACATAATCTAAAATATGTGTGATATAGATATTATTAACACAAAGTTTATTGTCATCTACTCAATTCAATCAAGTCACTAGGATATGCCCAACTCAGGCATATTTGAAAATTTTGAAATAATTGAGTAGGACCTTAGTTTGCCCTCAAGACCAATATCATCCTAAAGATGGGTGTAGGTGCAGTTGGACTTGGAATCTCACGTACAGTTATAACCATTACTGCACAACAGCCACGATAGCAAGAATTTATGACAATAATTACCCATAATTTACGACAATATTCTTAGAGTTACACTAAATATAACTTGAATACAACCCATAATTTGATTGTAGAATCACATATCACAATATTAACATAAAATTTACCGTCATCTACTCAGTTCAATCAAGTCACACTAGGACATGCCCAACTTAGGCATAGTTGAAAATTTTGAAATAATTGAGTAACCTCAGTTTGCCCTCAAGACCAATCATCCTAAAGATGGGTGTAGTTGGACTTGGAATCTCATGTACAATTATAGCTATTACTGCACAATAACCACAATAACAAGAATTTACGACAATAATTACCCATAATGTGCCATCAAATCTTATTATCAAACAAAATTTCATATTCTAATCAATCAATGTGTAAAAAACACTGATTAAAAAAAAAAAAAAAAAAAACCCTACTTTCTTTCCAATATCTTCTTAAAAAAAAAAAAAAAAAAAACTTTATTTCCAATAATTAGACAAAAAATAGAGTATAGACTAATAGTGAAGCAAAGAGCCAAGTTCAACCTAAAATTTTGGTGAAACTATAATATTGGTCCCTCAAATTTCAAGTGAGTACAATTGGTCCCTGAAGTTTTAAAAGCGAGTTGTATTAGTCCTTTTACTAACTGCTGTTAATAGTGTTACTTGTATGGCTAACAAAGCAATGACTTGGCATTTTTTTAATGATGTGGCATGTTTTTAATTAAAAAATTACAAAATAAATTTACACCTAAGAAACAATATTTACAACCCGATACCAATTTTTTGTTTTTTTTTTTTTATAAAAAAAGTATTTTCTACTCCACACTTAAAAAAATTTCAATCCAAAAATCCATGTTAGGCTATCCACACTACCCCTCTAGCTACGGCTATAGCCAGCCACTACCACCAAACACCTACAGCTCCTCCACTCCATACGATGCACCGCCATCCCAACAACCCTAAGGCTATGCAACTCCCTACAGCACCCCACCCCAACAACCCCACTCCCACTCCCTTTATGCATTCGTCGCCATCCCTTACGACTCAGCTCCACCGTCTTCTCCTCCCTACAACCCTCACAAACCACCAAAGGAAAACAAGCCACCTAAAGACCACTCCTTTAGCTCTAGCTACCCTCCCTCTGCTCCAAGTTACGCCAGCCCGTTTGCGTCTTTAGTACCGTTGGTGTTTCCGTCGGGAACCAATCCAAACATCGTCGCTTGCTTCAAGATCACCGATTAGGATGGGAATGGCAAGATCAAAGACAAGGAGTTGCAATGCGTGTTGTCTTCATACGATTAGAGCTTCAGCTTGAGGACCGTTCATCTTCTCATGCATCATTTCACCAATTCTGATGCCAAGAAAATCAGTTAGTGTTTTCATTTTTGGAAAATTTATTGCAATTGAATTTTTTAATGTCGTAACTGAAAATTGATTTATTAAAAAACCAGTTTGGGAAAAAAAAATTGAAAATCTTTCTAAATTGGTTTTGCTGGTGAATGATTTCAAGTGAAACACAAAGTTAAAACAAATTTGCAATTAGAATTGACGGCGGGTCAGTGCTTGGGTTTCTTCACTCCCTCCCCTTCTCTCTCTCTCATGGGTGGGTTTGTGAATTTTTTTTTAAGAAGCTTGGGTTTGTTAATCAATTGCAAATACTAGTTTTAATTTGGTACTGATTTGTGAATTTCTTATTTGTAAATTTATTTTGTAATTTTTAATTAAAAAATATGTCATATCATTAAAAAAAAATGTCAAGTCATTGTTCTATTAGCAACGTAAGTAACACCAATAACGGTAGTTAGTAAAATGACTAATACAACTTAGTTTTAAAACTCAAGGGACCAATTGTGCATGCTTGAAACTTGATGAACCAATTGTGCACACAAAGTAAACTTGAGGGACCAATATTATAGTTTCACATAAAATTTTTCTCGTGAGTTGAGTTTAAGTCTACCATATGAGCTAGGTTTAAGTTACATCATTTATAATTTTAAGCAATCTTACATCACTTAATGGAGTAATTTTTAATTGGATTAATATTTTGAAAATTCCCCGATTTTTATATAATCTCTATATTCTTAAAATACATGTCAAATTTCATATCAATTAGATGTTGTTAATACTTGATCCATAACCCCATATTTTATGCTTAGTTTAAAAATACAAAAACTTAAAACTTAAACATTTGATAGATGACATACAACATTCGATTTTCAAAAAATTTAATATACATGTTAATAATAAAAAGAAAATCTAATCCCATGATGAGATTTCCAAAATATTGAACGAACATAAAATTATTAGGTAATGTAAAGTTCAAGCCTTGTGATTCGATATTATTTCTAGAGCTCGTGGCATGAATCATCATGGGATACCAAAAATCAATAATTAAAATTGGACTAAACAGTACATTCACATCACTTTTTGTGTGAAGCCAACGAGTGCACAAATACTTTGATGAGGATGGGTAAAGAATAGAGCATCATGGTGCAAGAATACACCTAGCATCCACATTTTGTACTACTAAATCTAGTATGGGATGTAATGCAGTTAGGTCTACTTAGAGATCGCCCATAAACTAATGATAATATTACAGATAGGACGTCTTTTATATAAGAAAAACGGCTAAAATGTTAAAAACATTTATAAGGTTTGAGCTAATACCAATCACTAGATAGATTAGTTTTTTAAAAAAATGACATTGCGTTACCTATTTCACAAATATTGTTTGAAACAATCACGTGGCTAATGTTCATCCTCTAATTATTTAACAATCATCCAACTAAATGCTAGATTCTACCTAGCATATAACCGTGTGAACTATAAAGCGCTGGATTAAAATATTAACTAAGCAATGAAAATTTTACATATTATTGTGCTAAAATGAAAATAGTTATTAAAATGGTAAAAAGTACTTTCTCTCTTTCTATGCTTGGGGTGGTTTACCATTTTCCCGTCTTATTTTTGAAATTAACCAATTTTCCCTTCTATGTTTGGAAAAAGGTCATATACTTCAAATCCGTTACTTCTTCAATTAAATCAAATGGAATTACAATAATTACAAATACAATCCAAGAAAATAACAATGCAATTCTCAACTTTTTCTCTTTCTTGTGATGTACAACTAATAATTTTTTCAAAAGATTTTGTTCAATTTAATTAGAAAAGTAACAAATTTAGAGTATTTGCTCATTTCCCAAATATAAAACGAAAAATTGATTTGTTTCAAAAAGAGTAGAAAAAATCATGAACTACTCCAAATAAATTATAAAAAAAAAGTATTTTTTTCCGAAAATATTTTTTATTTTTTATTTTAGAATCGTTTGATGATGTATTTGAGAATTGACCGTATAAGTTTGACTTGAACAAAGGATGTTTGTAAGGAGGAAAGCAATTGGAGTGTGATTTTTATTTTTATGAAATTTGAGTGTGATTTTGAGTTGGGGAATTTTAGTACACAAATATTTTAACCCAAAGAGTGACAGTTTTTTTTTTTTTTTTTTTTTTTTTTGTGTGGGGGGGGGGGGGGGGTGGGGGGTGGGGCGGGGCAAAGGGTGACAGTTTCAAAGTCATTTCCTTCCGAATCCAGAGAAAGCCAACAACTTTACAACTCCAAAGTACCCTTTTGTCATAACTCACAAGATTCTCATAATATATTGACCTAGAGCTTTCTTTGCTTAATACAATGAAAGGGTAGTCGAAACGTATAATTATAAGTTATACTAACAATCATCTTTTTTTTTTTTTTTTTGGAGAAAGTAACAATCATCAACAACAATCCTAAAGGGTATTAGTTTATGAACTATTTTTAGAAACATTTTATTAAAAAATGATAAAACAATTAATTTGTCTGACAAATTTTTATATTTATAATGAAAGTGGTGTTAAAATTTTCCTAATTTAGTTTATTAATAATTTTCCTAAAAAAGCACATTATTAGCATGATTGCTACTGCTATCAGTTTTTTCCCTTAAAAAAAAAAAAATAATTGCCCTAAAAATACTCATTAACATGACTCATCATAATAATACTCAAAAAAAAAAAAAAAAAAATCATAATAATAACAACATTAACAATAACCTATTGGTCATGGAGAGCAAAAAGCCATTCTTGTATGTAGGTTGGACTTTGGATCCTCAATGGAACAAAACGCCAGGAGAACAAAAATATTGGTCATGGAGATTATAATATTTATGTGATTTTCGTTTGAAGTGGAGACTCTTCTTTTTCTTATTTATCTTACATATATATACTTTTTGGTAGACTTTTTTATTGGGTAAACAATTATTGTTGTAAAAGAAGTGAAAGTGAATAAAAATATGACTTCTAGGTTAGTTTGCTTCTTTTTTTTTTTTTAGGGAGAGTTTCAATTTATGGCGTCTGCTCCTAATGATAGTTTTTTTTCTTTTTTTGATACAAGATAGAATTTCTACTCTAGCCTAATCTAAGTGTACATGTGTGTGAAGCTCCCTCCTGGAGATTTGAACCCTGACCCTTACCTTCCACACTCTACAAACACACTTATACTTGTGGAGTGACCATCGTACCAAGGGTGTGTGTGGTGGTCCTAATGATAGTTTTTTTATCATCAGACCAAGACACCAATCATTTTTTAGTATAGGCAGAGATTGAACTCCAAATCTTTTATTCAACTATCAGAGACTTTACCAGCTGAAACCCACAATTTTGGTGTAAGTGGGGTTAGTTTGCTTGTTAAAATAATTGAGTTGAGTCGAACTAAGGGGAGAACTGAAAATTAGGATTGATTCATTTACTTAGATTTTAAGCATGAGTATGAATTGAAAATAAACTTATAGCCAAGTTAAATTATATATCCAGTCCTTGTTAATTTTATTGTTGAACAAGTTGAGCCATTAGTTAACTTGTTTTATCCTCATAAAAACTTGTTTCATATATATATATATATATATAATTTCATTTCAACTCATGTAGAAATTCTATCTTGTATTGAAAAATATATATATATATATATACTCGATTCAAATACCATAGAGATTTTAGGATAAGGTAGGTGTATATGAGGAAGGTTTGCTAATTAATTTGCACCGTGGGGCGTGGAGTGGTGTGAAAGTAGGAAAGATCCATTGGGTTATTAATTTCTTACATGTATTAATTAGTCTCATAAAATACACCTCAACACACACAATCATAACTCATTAAATTTACAATCCTCCTCACACACGATAGTTTCAGATTTGGAGAGCTAAACCCCAAATCTCCTCTCCTCCTCTCTTCTTAGCACCGGCGCTCTACACCACCACATACGCCACTGCATGCATTGTTTCCAGTGTCTGAAAATTATGTCAGAGCCTTCGCAAGTGTGGTGTCACTACCTCAAGGTGTGTTCTTTGAAGATTTGTTATTTCCCCAAATTTTGGATTTCGAAATATTAATGGGTTTGGGGTATTTTTTGGATATCAATCACTTGATTTGGTATGGGTTCTCTTGGTTTTTGATATTTTCATGGGTTTTGATCGGATTATTAAGTTGTAGGTTCAAACCCTAAAAAAAAATCTGATTGTGGTTCTTCATTTTTTTCCCCAACTAGTTTGGGTTTTTACTTATTATGTTTCGGCTCTAAATCATGATTCTTGTGTGTTTCCTTTTTAATTTATGAAATTTTTTTTGAGGTTTTCTATGTATTTGTATCCCCTGTATTGCTTTGCCATTGTTCTTTTGAAAGGATTCATTTAGTTAGTTGAATCGCTCTTTATGTTAATAGTTAATACTTATATACATACCATTCATGTTCCTATAATATATACCGTGGGAAATGAGATTTTTTTTTATTCTTATATGTTTTAAAAATGTGATACGAACCTCAAAAAAATTCCATAAATTAATAAGGAAGCACACAAGAATCATGATTTGGAGCTGAAACATAATAAGTAAGAACCCAAACTAGTTGGGAAAAAAAAATGAAGAACCACAATCAGATTTTTTTTAGGGTTTGAACCTACAACTTAATAATCTGATCAAAACCCATGAAAATACCAAAAACCAAGAGAACCCATACCAAATCAAGTTATTGATATCCAAAAAAATATCACAAACCCATCAATATTTTGAAATCCAAAATTTGAGGAAATAACAAATCTGCAAAGGACACACCTTGAGGTAATGACACCACACTTGCAAAGGCTCCGACATAATTTTCAGACACCGAAAACGATGCATACGGTGGCGTATATGGCAGTGTAGAGCTCTGGTGCTAAGAAGAGAGGAGGAGAGAAGATTTGGGGTTTAGCTCTCTAGATCTGAAACTATCGTATGTGAGGAGGATTGTAGATTTAATGAGTTACGATTGTGTGTGTGCTGAGGTGTATTGATTTTTCTGTAAAATGATGACGTGGCTTTCATTCATTGGGTGGCGTAAAACACTTCTTTTTGGCCAGCTCTGGACAGAAGTTAAACTCATTACACATATATAGATTCAAATTATACATTGTTTAAGTCATAGATAATACATGAGTTTTACTCTTTCTTTCTTCTTTATTTATTTTATTTTTTGGATATACACATGATTGAATTCTTTTTTATGGTTTATTTATATTAGACTCTTCGTCTTTTGCACAACATTAACTCAACTAGAAATTAAAAAAAATATATAGATAGGACATGCAGCGCAAAATTAGATGGACACATGGCATAAAAATTAAAAAATTAGATGGATACATGACGAAAAATTGGACTCTAGTTGAAATCCAATTTAGAATCTAATTAGATTTCGACTCTTTTATTTCTATATTCAATAATTCACTTGGCACAAAATTAAAATTTATATGGGACACATGGCACAAAACTAAAAATCCAATTAAAATCTAATTGGATTTTTTTTTGGGCTTTGGCTATTAATATATAATAATATGTAACATGGTCAATTGTAATGATACTATTGATCTTAAGCTTAGGTTATTAAACAATTTTCATGATATTGTTTTAGACTACAATTTATTTTATAGGACTACGATTAAAAACTAATATGGGTTTGATTTGAATTCTAATTGTACTTCCACATAATATACATACATACATATATATATATATATATATATATGATTATATTTTTATTCACTTTTAACAAAATAACAAAATGATAAATTCAACACACTGAAAACTATTGAAAATGAGACTTAAAGAAATCTTAGGTTTATTTTTCTTATTTTGTTGGATATTTAAAAGGGATGCTTCTCATCAAATTAAGCTACCATTCAAACTACAAAAATAGCTAGAGATGACAACAAATCTAGATGCCAAGCAGAAAATAAAATAAAATTGTACAACAGACTGATAGAAACACAACTTGATGGTCTTGTGTAGTGCGCTGTTGTACCTTTTGTTGGTCCAAAAGAGGAAAACAAAAAGAATATTAGTAAGAAACAGAAAAATTGAAGAGCCATTATGGCATAGCAAAATAAAATTTACTGGGTTCAACATCTTATCATTTTCATAGGTGACATAAAAGAATACATTATTTTCGAATATGGCCTCTTTACCTTGTTGCTTATACTTGAATGTCCCAATTCAACACAGCTAACACCAAATGACGGAGTGCAATGATACAGAAAATAACAGAGTGCAATGATACAAAAATAATAATTCTTCTCACAAAATTGGGATACCTGCCCAAATATAAGATCAATCCACTCATTTAAATACGAATTCCAAGAGATTTTAATAAAGCGAAAACTATACCTCGTTTTAGTACTTCGTTTCTGGAATGTCTAGTTTTCTTCTCACAAAGGGTGAGCTTTCCTTCTCACAAAGGTTGAGTTTTCTTCTACCATTTTGGTAGACTTTCCTACGACTTCTAGTCTTACACTCTCTAGACATGGATGGGGACTTCATAGAAAGGTTGCAACGGATTAATTTGACGGAGGAGGAGGAAGAAGTATGTCAGGTCAGAGCTACTCGAAGAAAAGAAATCCTGGAAGAATGCTCTCTAAGTCTAATAGGACGTTTCCTCACTACTCGACAGTACAATCAAAGGGTTGCAAAGGCAATGCTTAGGACAATCTAGAAAATGGGATCAGACTTGAGAATTGTTGACGTCGGAGATGGGTTGTTCCAATTCAAATTTAGCTTGGAGAGCCAACTGAAGTGGGTTATGAACAACGGACCATGGAGCTTTGATAACTACCCCTTGGCGCTCCGGAGATGGGAGAGAGGTATGACGGCTGCCTCGGTGAAATTCCATTCACTTCCAATATGGACCCAGGTTTGGGGACTACCATTTGACCTTATCATGGAGGAAACTGGCAGGGACATTGGAGAGTGGATAGGGAAGGTAATTGAAGTTGACACTACTGCATTCACGTCAGAGCAAGCTCGCTTTATCAGAGTCCGTGTTGAGGTTCCGTTGGAGAAACCAATTCAAAGGGGGGGTATTGTTTCAAGCCCTGAGGGAGACAAAATATGAATTGGGTTCAAGTATGAGCGTCTAGCGGGACTGTGCTTTCAGTGTGGTCTCTTCGGGCATGAAGCAAAGGAGTGTCAAAAGCGAAAAGATCTGTCACAGCAAGAGCTTCCATATGGTGAATGGTTGAAGGCAGGACACCGGGGAAGGGAGGAGAGTACTACGAAGAAGGGTGGAGCACAAAAGCAGCCACGGGGACCGGAAACATCGTCGGAGAAACCAAACAGAGAGACGGAACCAATTCAGACAGAGGACAACAGCAGTAAGGGCGCATTGAAAGCAAAATCCAGTAACAGCCAATATGTTACAAACGGCCGGAACATTGACTCTCCAGTATTGAATGACACCGAGGCATTAAGGAATGAATTAAGTGGTGCAAATATCTCGGGTGGGAATTCCAAAACCGATACTATCATTAACAGGGGCGTTAATTGCGTGCATGAAGTTATGGACACCAACACGTCCATGAACCTGGTCAGTATCCCAGTTGAATACGTTGGGAGCAAAAACAACGCACCAGAAACAATTATACAACCACGTGAGCACTCTATTGACCAAGGAAAAAAAATAGCACGTGAGGGAGGAGGAGGCACGTGGAGGAGATTAGAGAGAAATCAACAATCTCAAACAAATCCTGCAGACCTAATTTCTTGCGGCTCAAAGAGAAGGGTTGGGTATGATGAGGCTGAAACAGAGAAAACCAATTCGAGGGGGAAGCGAAACAAAACCTTGGCTGCTGCAAATGTTGATCAATTCCAAACGGTGGAGGCTGTGGTGCAGCCCCGCCGAGCCCAATGAAGCTCTTAAGTTGGAACTGCTGGGGGCTTGGGAACCAACGTGCAGTTGATGTTCTCTCTCACCTTGTGAGGGAAAAAGATCCCAAAGTGGTGTTCTTGATGGAAACAAAAAGAACAGTGGAAGAAATGCACTGGATACAGGCAGACTTACCTTACCGATGTATGCTAGCAGTACCATGCATAGACAGGAGAGGTGCTTTGGCACTATTGTGGAAAGAGGAGGTGGATCTTCATATACAAACCTTCTCTCCTAATCATATTGACGCCCTCATCTTTAATGGATCCAACCCCACATGGAGATTAATTGGTTTCTATGGATGGCCAGAGGAACAGAGAAAAAAGGAGTCTTCGCAACTTCTCAAACATCTTCATACACGAAGCACACTCCCATGGTTATGCTGTGGTGACTTCAACGAGATCCTACACTCCTCCGAGAAGCAAGGACGCTTGCCAAGACAACCACAACCTATGATGGAATTCCGAGCAGCTCTCCTCCATTGCGGTTTGGTAGATATGGGCTATCAGGGCAACATTTTTACATGGAACAACGGAAGACCAGGGGATGCTTTTGTTCAAGAACGGTTGGATAGGGCTTGTGCAACATCCGAACGGTCAGAACTCTTCCCACACGCAAAGGTCACTCATATCCAATCTTCTTACTCAGACCACAATCCGATTTTGATTACCTTGTCTCAACCGAACCAGATTGGTAGAAGGAAGAAAATTCCTACAAGGTTTAAAGAAAAATGGGCATATCATCCTGATTGTGAAGGGGTGATCCGAGGAGCTTGGGTAGCCGAAAATGTTGCTGGCAGCCCCATGTTTTGTCTCTTTGAAAAAATAAAAAGGTGCAGGTTTGAACTGGTGCAATGGAGTCGGAATATTTTTGGGAATTTTAAGACACAATTACAGGCAAAGCAGTCGGCATTGGAGGACTTGTCCATGCAAAATAATCCAGATAACTTGCAAGCAATTAGAAGACTAAAAGGGGAGATTAATACTTTGCTTAACCAAGAGGAAATTTTCTGGCGGTAGAGATCTCGGGCAATATGGTTACAAGCGGGTGATAAAAATACAAAGTTCTTCCATCAAAGAGCCAGCCACCGTCGTAGGAAAAATCATATCTCCGGTATCACTTCCCAATCTGGGGAATGGTGCACATCTGATGATCAGATAGCAGACACAACAAAGCAATATTTTCAAGATTTGTTCACAACATCCAACCTAACAGGTTATGGAGGCGTCTTGAACTCGGTAGATCACCTTGTCACCCCAGAAATGAACAATACCTTACTCCAAAGGTATAGCCCAGTGGAAGTGAAGCAAGCTCTATTCCAGATGCACCCATCAAAATCTCCCGGACCGGATGGTATGTCCCCTTATTTTTTTCAAAAGTATTGGCACATAGTCTGTCAGGACGTTACAAATGCAGTTCTTTCAGTTTTAAATTCTGGCTATATGTTGCACAAAATGAATTACACTCATATTGTTTTAATCCCAAAAAATAATGAGCCAAAATACATGTATGATTTTAGGCCAATAAGTTTGGCAAATGTGATCTCAAGAGTAGTGTCCAAAGTACTAGCCAATAGATTAAAAAATGTACTCCCCCGTGTGATATCTGATGCCCAAAGTGCTTTTGTACCTAACCGGCTCATTACTGACAATACTTCTGTAGCATATGAGTTGATACACAGGATGAGAAACAAGAGAAAAGGCAAAATGGGTCAAATGGCTGTCAAACTCGACATCAGCAAAGCATATGACAGGGTGGAATGGGGCTTCTTGCGACAAATGATGATCAAACTAGGCTTTGACACTAGGTGGGTGAAGTTGGCAATGGAGACAGTTACCACTGCATCATATTCAGTCCTAATCAATGGGGAACCACGTGGCTTCATCTCACCTTCAAGGGGTCTTAGACAAGGAGACCCACTCTCTCCATATTTGTTTCTATTGTATGCTGAAGGTCTATCTGCCATGATAAGAAAAGCTGGAGAGGGACACTCACTAAGAGGTGTAAAATCTAGCCAACATGGGGTTAGTATCTCCCACCTCCTGTTTGCTGATGATAGCCTCTTATTCTGCCGAGCAACTGTTGAGGAATGCCAGAGATTACTCCACATTTTGGAAACTTATGAAGCTGCTTCAGGCCAGGCAATAAACAGACAAAAAACATCCTTGTTTTTTAGCACTAATACTAAACCGGAAGTGAAAAGAGCCATCCAACAAATGCTGGGTGCTAGAATTATGTCCAATGGGGAGAAATACCTTGGGTTACCAATGGCAAGCGGAAAATCCAAGGTGAACACTTTTAAGGAGCTCCAAGAAAAAATAACCAAAAGGGTAATGGGGTGGAAAGAAAAGTTTATTTCAAAGGCAGGTAGAGAGATTTTGATCAAGACTGTGGCCCAAGCCATTCCAACTTACTCCATGAGTCTATTCAAACTACCAAAGGCCATATGTGACAAGATCAACTCGATCCTGGCCAATTATTGGTGGGGACAAACGAAGGATGAGAGGAAGATCCACTGGATAAATTGGCAAAAATTGTGTACACAAAAGAAAAGGGGAGGAATGGGATTTAGAGACATTTCAGCATTCAATTTGGCAATGCTAGCAAAGCAAGCATGGAGACTCATCCACCAAGATCACTCGCTATTCTATAGGGTATACAAGGCACGGTATTTCCCAAACTGTAGCTTCTTGAAGGCAGAATTGGGGTTAAACCCATCTTATGTCTGGCGGTCTCTCCTAGCAGCAAGGGATGTATTATGGGAAGGCTCATCTTGGAGGGTAGGTGATGGCCAACAGATTGGGGTAGTGACACACAGATGGCTGCCAAACACACCAATCTTCCTACATGAGCCCATGGGAGATATGAAGGTGTGTGAACTGATAGATCAGAGTACAAGACAGTGGGACCGAGGTAAAATAGCTGCTACCTTCACCCCAAGAACTTGTGCAGACATTCTAGCCATCCCCCTCAATCAGCTAGACTCACAAGACTCCCTGATTTGGACAGCAAATAAGAACCATAGTTTCACGGTGAAATCAGCCTATCAAATAGCCCTACATCTGAAGACATCAGAAAGGCCTGAGCACTCATTGGCACGTGCCCATAATGCAACTTGGGGAAAAATCTGGAAGCTCAAAATCCCCCCAAAGATTCGGACATTTCTATGGAGAGCATGTAGTAATTGTCTGCCAACAAGAGACAATCTATGTAAGAAGAAGATACAAGTCGAAGCAACGTGCGAGTTCTGTAGAAGTGAAACTGAAACAGTGGCGCATATACTCTAGACGTGCCCATTTGCAAGAAATGTTTGGGCATTGGTCAAGGGTCGGATCCAGAAATTTAGCAATGACACTGAGGATTTCTTCCTCCTCTTTAAACACCTACAGTACGTGCTGGATGATGAAGACTTGGACAGATGGGCAGCCACGGCATGGGCCATATGGAACTCAAGAAACAAGTTTTACTTTGAGCACATTCAACTTGAGCCAAAGGCTATCTTGGAGAGGGCCACGAGTCTGATAACGGAGTACCAAGCTCTTTTGGAAGCAGGGTAGGGATAATCTTTATAAAACACTACTCAAGGATTTTGAGCTTGTTTTTCTGTATTGAAAATATTAAAAGTCAATGGGGATATGTCTGAGAAGTTGACAGAATCCCCCAAGCCCAAACATTTCAGTTTTGGCACTACCTGTATACGTTTCAGTTTGTTAATAAAAATTTTCTACCATTCGATCAAAAAAAAAATACTTCGTTTCTGGGTTTCTACCTAAAAACCCAGAAAATAAAAATTATAAGCTGTGATTAAATTAATCACAATATCAAATTTGAAGTATTTCCTTAAATTCCATGATTTCTAAACTATTAAATAGTGAAAATAATTTTGAAGCAACTCCTTGAATTCCATGATTTCTTAATTATTAAATAGTGAAATGGTGTTTTGAACATGATTTCTTCATCAGACTCTTCGGTCTTCACAATGTTGTTAAATGTTTGCAAAAAATTAAGAAATTTAGTAAAACACGTGGCACAAAATTAGGCCTCCAATTTTGAATTTACTTGCTAGAAGCATCAAATATTGAGTGACAAATATAATTTGCAAACAACAATGTCTAAGCTAAATTTCAAACATTTTTGAAATTAGTAAGAAAATGAAACTTGCATCTAGAATGGACATTAAAAGTAGAAACTTCAATTTATGTAGTTGGTTCCACAAATAAGTCTATTAATCAATGGACAATTTTAATAGATGTTGATTTTAGATATTAATAAAACACACACATACAAAACAAAACTCTACTGCAAGAAATAAAACATCATATTTTTGAAGTGCATGAATGTCAAATTAATTCTTCCTTCAAAAAGACGTTGAAAACTTTATGATTATATACAAAGCTCGAATAAAATGCTAAATTTGTTCGTCCCTATTAGCATACCAAAAATAAACCATATCATCTGGCATTAATAATAAGAAAATAAGGAGTCAAGAATACATCACTATAATTGCCAAGAGAGTTCCCCAATTGTATGACAATTCTCTAGTTGCCCTCCTTAGTCGTTAGTCCTTATCCCTTACTTCATTTCTAACAGTTGAATCAAAATAGAAGCCAGCAAAAGTCATGTTATAAGAGTAAAATCATGTTGCAAAGGTACATATACAAAATCTTTAAAATGTATTTCACTTTAACAAAAACAAAAATAAATCTCAAATTTATCAAGCAATCTCACAAATCCCAATTATCTATTTTTAATTACAATTTCTTTTAATTACTATCAATTGCATGGAAATAGCATTGTCAAAGTAACCACAATCTCGCAATACATTTCTTTTGTAATTTATCTAGAAAATCTCCTATTGCTCTTAGCAAGAAATGCACTCCCAAAGGATTACACAAACATCTGAAAGATGCTAATAGTCATGATGGGCTAATAAAAAAGTAAATATAAAGTGCAAAGTACTTAAGTTATATGCAAGTTGATATAGAAGTTTCACTTATCAAGTCTTATTAAAATTGGCTAAGACCATCAGGAGCGGATGCCATAGGTTAAAACTATCTCAAAAAAAAAAAAAAAAAAAAAAAAAAAGGCCAAGACCAATAAATTCTAGCTAAACAAACAAGTTACGTTAGTCAATTAAAGTGTGTTGAGGCTCATTTTGACAAGTCCAATAAGAGAAAAAGGCCAGCAACATAGGCAGACCAAAGTTAGCAAGCGAGAAAAAGCCATTGAGCCTAAGTGGCAGGAATGAACGACTCATGGGCTCATAAAGTAGGTCTTGAGGAAGCAAACGGGCTTGAATGGGCCAAAAAAGAGAGAAGAAGCAAACTCATGAGCAGTATGTAGAAAAGCGAGAAGGGGCCACAGCAAGCCTAAAGTAATGTAAGCGAAGAAAGGAAGGGGCTAATGGAAGACCTATTAGCCCCAAAGATGATATATAAAGTAATTAGGTTAGGGAAGCTCAAGAGGGAAATGGGACATAGGAACCCACAAACAATGTAAGAAAAGGCCTAGTGAACCCACTGAGTCACTAAAAGGGAAATAAACAGCAAGCCCAAAGAGGCCCAGCAGGATTAAGTCAAACAACATTACAATAGGAATTGCAGAGTGGTATGGCAGGAAATACTAACAAGGCCATGAAGTGAATACAGAGTAGGCCAGAGGAAGGAAGGCCCATGATCCGACAAGGCCCAATCCTTAAAAGAAGCAAGTCATAAAGAATGGTAGATCCGAAAACAACCCACACCATAAGAAGCCAAAAGTGCATGGCAAAATGTACAGACCAATCTCCAGATCACTGCAAATGCATGAGTAGCAAGCGAAAAAGGTGAAGCACGCACAAGACCTGGGCACCATCAGCCTATACCTAGCCAATATAGGAAGTGGTGGGTTATGGGTCAGAGGTAATAGAGGGTATGGTCTGGCGGTGGGGAGAGGGAAAAACCTATTTTGGGGTTCTTGCTTAGGCTTTTTTGGGGGAAATGTCCTGTTGGGATGACATGCCACCCAAAAGAAGTAAGGATGAGTTGGAACCACTAGGTGCATGCCATGAGGGATAGAGAGAGAGAGAGAGCACACACACTGTAACAGGTAGAAAAGCCACGATAAGCAAACAAACAAAATAGCCATCTTTGTCTAGCAGAGGGGAGTGACACAGCCAGTACAGGTAAGTGGTGGTGGTGACTGAACAACTGACGACCAGTAAGTGGTCGGTAAGGACACCCACACCAGACAAAGACAGTTAAGGGCTAAAATAGTAAATACCAATCACGGTAATCTCTATATAAAGGATCCTTACTGTGCATTGAAAAGGGGATGGGAAAAAATCACAGTAATAGGAATTTCTAGGAAAAACCATAACCAGAAGTAAGTATTGAGAAGAAAAGGAAGTAAAAGAAAAGAAAAGAAAAGTAAGAAGTAACGAGAGAAAAAGAAAAACAGAGAGTTTAGAATGGCAGACATGCACCAATAGGTTGATCTTCTCTCTCCCTCTATAGCCTTGTTCTCTATAAAAGGCAAAAGATTTGTATTTGGGCATAGACCATGTAGGCCTGTTCTCTCAAAGTAATTAATTTATTCTCTGAGATTACTCATGTTGAGGGAACAGTTTTCCCTTCTTGGTTTTAATCCCGTGTATTACTTGGCATGGCAGACTAACACTTTGATTTTGCTAATTCTGTTTATCTTTCACTTAGCTTATTCTGTGTATAGAGAGCCTTTTGTTGCTCACTTTTATTTTTTGTGGCTAAAAGTAGTAATTGTATTTTCTTGTGTTATCCATATTATATCTGCCCGCTATAACTTCTTTATAGTGGCTTTGCTTGCCATGGGCATGTAACCAAAGCCTAGCAGACATGGTGTAGTTTGTGCACAAGCCAGACCAAGGTGGATTTTAGTTGGACCAATCCTAACTCCTTTATCCAGAAAACTCGAGCCTAGTGCAATAGAAAGTAGCCCAACATTACAAACAAGGCCCACCACCTTGCAATTGGCAATTTCACTGGAAGTTGGGAAACAGATAGGGATAGATTACAGAATCCCTCACAAACAATGCCACCAAAATCCAAGACAATGCGAAATATGAGCGCCGTGCCCTTACAAGCAGAATCCAGGGGCCAAAATGAGAAATTAACCCTAATTTTCAAGCATTATAATTAGTAGGCTACATTTTCAAACTATATTTTTTACTAGCATATCGAGTCTAAGAGGCTCGATTTAGGGCCTATAAATCGAGTCTCAAAAACTCGATTTTCATGGGTTGATCACATTTGATGTGACATTTTTTTCATGTGGCCACCTAGAAATCGAATCTCTAAGACTCGATTTATATAATGTTTTCTCTTTTCCAATTCCCAGCACGTGTCTGATCTGTTCCTTATTATTACCTTCATCATCTCACATTTTCTTACCCAGCAAAACATTTCTTGGTGCTACTATTAGAGCAGGAGCCGCCTTCCAAGAACATCAAGCCTTAGATGATGAGGTCTGGCCTGAACATCAAGCCTTCCAAGAGCAGGGCTGCCCTAGGTCGCGGCCAGGTCACACTGGCCTGGGTCAGTTTGATTTTCAGAGTGTATTTTTTTGATTTTTGGGTTTGGGTTTCCGATGGGTCAATTTGATTTTCAGAGTGTAAGTTCTTGGGTTTTTTGGGACTTTGGAAGTTTGAGAAAGGAGAGTGGGAGAAGGACACTTGAAAATATCTGTACTGTAAATGTTGCAGATGTAAATCGAGTCTTAAAGACTCGATTTACAGGTGGACGCCACGTGAAAAAAGTGTCAACTCAGACCTGATCAGAACATGAAAACCGACCCTCAAAGACTCGATTTATAGTCCAAAATCAAGCTTCTTAGCCTTGAGATGCTAGTAAAAAATATAGTTTGAAAACGTGGTCTACTAATTATAATGTTTGAAAATAGAGGTTAGTTTCCCATTTTGGCTGAATCCAGGCCAACAACGCCCCACCAACAACCTAACCAGATGGAGGGTGCCAACAGAACGGGAGCTAAACCCCAAGCACAAGAATCCCTACAAACAATGCCAACGTCTTCATAGAAGTGTTGTAGTCATTGCAGCACTCGCAGCAGCAAATGATGAAAGAAATCCGTCAGTTGAAAAAAGACAAGACAAAAGAGAAAGGGAGCCAGCATGACCTAGAGCATGTAGCAGACAAAGAGGAGACACTAGCAGGAGGTGTCCCGTAGAATACGGACCAACGTTTTATCACTATGGCTGAAGTAGCGGCCCTCCTAGAACAAGAGAGGGCCAAAACACCTAAGCAAAAATTCTATGCATGAAGACCTCCCTACCTACTAAGGGTACTCAACAAACCATACCCCGAGAGGTATGAGCCACGGGCCTTTACACAATACGATGGCAGGAAAGGAAGTGTCGTGGAGCACATGAGCAAGTTTATTGATATTTTTGGCCCTTACGCCGTAGACGAAGACTTATGTCTTCGGGAGTTTTCCAAATTACTATGTAACCGAGCATACACCTGGTACATCGGCCTAAAGCCAGGATCAATCTCAACCTGGGATGACATGGTTAACGTATTTTGTACTAAATACTTCTACAGGGAAGAAACAGTGACACTTGCAACCCTGCAAGCAACCAAGCAAAGAAATGGTGAGGATTTGATGGAATACATCAAGAAGTTCAGGGACATAGCACTTGACTGCTATAACCATTATGAAGAAAGAACCTTGGTAGAAATGTGTATGATGAACATGATCCGGGAGTATAGAGCCATCTTGGAAAATTTAGAAATCTCTCAGTTTGAACAACTGCTACAAAAGGCCAAGAAGACGGCCCAGTCCATAAAACCAAGCTTTGACAAAAGAAACACCCTGCAAGCTATGGTGGTGTCCACTAGAGAATGGAGAAGGAAAACCGAGGGGAGGGAATATGATACTCCCCTACCTATACCGTGTACCCCAAAGAAGCTGGATATATTGCTAGATAAGTGGATAGCAAATAGAGTCTTCATGCCCAACCAAGTTTTCAGAGAACCCACAGAGGAAGAGAGAAGAGACCCACACTTCTGCCGTCTGCATAATTATGTATAACATCCCACCGCAGAATATGCTGGGCACTTTGTAGATCGGTACATTGCAGCATTAAAGAAGGGACTTTGGAGCTGTCCCAGCAGGAGATTCAAAGAAACTCACTCTCAAATCACAAGGGGAAGGGTGTAGCAGCAATGGTAATATGTGTAAACCCAAGGGAGGATGAGGAGGAGAATCCGACCCTGCTTGTCGCAACAATTACCACCTTATAGCAAAGCTCCAAATTCAAAAATTTGTTTGACCAGTTGGGGCTCACGGTAAAGGAAAGAAAGATAGCCATAGAGGCCCTAGTGAGCATTGCCTTCAGACCAAGAATAGAATGTTTATCGGTAGAAGTCACAGATGACAGAGCCTTCTTACAGGAATCAAGTGAAATCACTTTTAGCAATGAAGATATGAAGGTGGGGTACCTAGACCACATGACGCCCCTCTACTTAGCTGCATCTATAAATCAAATCCCCATCAAGAGAGCCTTAATAGATACAGGTGCTTCTGTAAATCTCATTCCATTGAGCACTTTACAAGCAGCAGAAATTTCAGATAGAAAAATTCAGGGATGCCTTATGGAAATAACAGGGTTCGGCGGAAGGGGCGAATACACCATAGGCCACATCCAACTATGTTTAAAGGTAGGCCCCATAGCTTCCTTAGCTCGATTCCATGTAGTAAAAATGAAGGTCTCATATCATGTGCTTTTGGGGAGGCCATGGTTGCACAAACATTGGCTAGTCCCGTCCACCTACCACCAATGCGTGAAAGGAAGATTGAATGGCAGGATGATACACATAATAGCAAACCAATTGCCATTCAAGCAGGTGGAAGCCCATCTAGTAGAAACTATGTTCTATGACTAGTGGGCACCTTCTGGGGAAAGCTCAGTATCAAAACCACGAAGCACTTTCGTACCTAAGTGGGTAGACATCCAAAGTGACCCAGAACTTGACCTAAGGGAATTGCTAGCATAGAAGAAGAAATGGAAGGAAGCACCCGCTGCAAAATCAGATGACACACCATAATGTATTAGGGTCCAAGGCCTTAACGGCAAGATTGTGTACAAATTGTGAAGGCGTGCGGGGCCCACTTGTGAAATGCAAGCGGGTCCCAGACAAGAGTGGCAGCACAAGAGTTTGGTGTGTTGTATGGCTTAAGAAAGCTTGGAAGAAGAGGGTAATGAAGAGAAGGATGAAGAAGTTGTAGTAGAGAAGGATGTACAGTTTAAGGTAGAAGAAGAGTTGGAAGAAGTTAACTTGGGGTCTGACTCACAAGAACCAAGGCTCATTTCAATCAGTTTAAGTTTGATGGAAATGGAAAAGACAAAATTGATACTTCTGTTGAAAGAGTTCAAAGATCTCTTCGTTTGGGATTACAGTGAAACGCCAGGGTTAGATCCCAAGCTAGTGGCACATACGTTAAATGCTGACCCAGAGGCCAAGCTAGTGGCCCCGCCTGCTAGGATATTCCACACTGAGATAGATGGGCAAATAGTTAAAGAGGTGCATAAACTGTTGGTAGCAAGATTCATTAAGCCTATTCAACACCCGCGTTGGCTATCTAACATAGTACCGATGAAGAAAAAGAATGGGCAAATAAGATGTTGTGTAGATTTCAGAAGCCTCAACAGAGTCTATCCGAATGATGAGTTCCTATTACCAAACATGGATTTATTAATAGATCTTGCGGCAGGAAACGCAATGTTCTCATTCATGGACGAATTCAGTGGGTACAATTAGATCAAAATGGCACTAAGGGTTGCAAAGAAGACTGCTTTCAAAACACCCACGGGTAACTTCAATTACACTGTGATGCCTTTCGGGTTGAAAGACATAGGTGCAACTTATCAATGAGCAATGACGGCCGTATTTCACGACATTATGCATCAGGAACTAGAGGACTATGTAAATGACATAGTAGTGAAATCAAGGAGGAGGGAGGAATACTTCCACATGTTAAGAAAGGTATTTGAAAGGTGTAGAGCCTTCAAACTAAGAATGAATCCTTTCAAGTGCACATTTGGAGTGTCCTCTAGGAAATTCTTGGGTTTCTTGGTTCACAGCAGGGGAATAGATGTGGACCCGGCCAAAGCCACGGCCATAGCAACTATGAGATCCCCAGCCACGGTAAAAGGGTTAAAGAACTTCTTAGGGAAGGTCTCATATATCTGGAGATTCATCCCTGGGTTGTCATCAATTACTTCTGCTTTCACCAAATTACTTAGGAAAGGGCAAAGCTTTGAATGGGGAGAAGCGCAACAAACGGCCTTTAAAAGGCTACAGCAAATCATAATGAACCTCCCTACTGTGCAAGTTCCAATCCACAAAAAACCGTTGCTACTCTACCTGGCTACCAACTCGTACGCCATTGGTGCATTGATCGCCTAAGAGGATGGAGGTGGCATTGAGCAACCAGTGTATTTTTACCCAAGGGCGGTAAGGGTATGCCTGGCTATTGTGTATGCTTCGCAGAGGTTACGCCATCATTTCTTGGCCTACGAAGTATAGCTGATGACCAAGTCTCATGCCATCAAAGTTTTGTTGCGGCAACCAATCTTCTCTGGCAGAATATTCCAATGGTTTTTACAATTGTCACAGTACGACTTAAAAGCAAGAACACCCAAGGCAGTAAAAAGCCAGGCTATAGCAGACTTGTTGGCATAGTTTCCAGGAGAGGAAGAATTCTAACTGGATGATGAAGTTCCAAAGGAAGTAGCCATGGCAGAATAAGTCAGAGAACAATGGGTAATGAAATTCGATGGGTCTTCTATCGCCCAATCAGTGGCGCTATCGTTCAAATTGGAATTCCCCCGTTCAAACAACATGGCAAAATATGAAGCCTATCTAACTTGGTTGGCCACAGCCCTTAAAATGGGAGTCAAGTATTTAAGAGTAATAGGTGATTCGAACCTGGTGGTCTACTAGGCCAAGGGGAGCTTCTCTTTAAAGGAACTCAGCCTAGCCCCATACAAAGTAATGGCCCAGAAGATGGAGGAAAAATTTTCAACATTCGAAATACAACATGCTCCGAGAAACGAAAACCGGTTCGCAGACGTGTTGACCGCGTTAGGCTCACAAGAAATTTTTGAAGGGGATAGCACTAGGATAGAAGTTAGCAAGAGGAATGAGTCTATTATTGAGACGTTGAAGGAAAGGTTCAAGGAGGAATAGTGTGAAGGAGATTGGTGGATTCCTATAAGGGAAGCCCTGACGGGGGAAGAAGACACTGCAGAAATAAAGATCCTGAAGGACTATGCCCTAGTAAGAGGAGAGTTGTACCGCAGGATGCCAGGTGGGGTTTGGTCTAGATGCGTAAGGCGGGAGGAGGCATAAAGAAAGCTAAAAGAGGTACATGACAAGACTTGCAGATCCTGCGGAGAGATCAACCTTTATTGTAGACTCCAAAAGGTAGGTTTCTATTAGCCGGATATGGGCAAAGACGCAGATCAAATTCAAACCCAATGTGGGACCTGCTAGCTTGCAGCAGACAGAGCGAAAAGTTATGCTGTGTTCACCAACGAAGACTAGAGAAGCCCATTTAAATAGTACTTAACAGAAGGCATCTTACCGCAAAAGCACTTTGAAAGATATAAGCTCAAGAGGTTAGCAACACGCTACTTTTTGCATAATGGAGTCCTCTTCAAGAAAGGGTATGATGGGGATCCCTTAAGATGTTTGGTTCTCGAGGAAGCAAAGGAAATGATAAAAGAAATGCATTCATGAGAATGTGAAGAACACTAGGGGAAAAAAAAGCTATATAGATGCCTGCTGCAAATGGGTTACTACTGGCCCATCATGAAGAAAGCCGCAGCAAAATTTGTTAAAAGATGCCATAGCTGCCAAGTACAGGCCAACTTAATTTACACGCATCCGTAGAACTTACACAATATGGTCACCCCATGACCCTTCCACACTTGAGGGCTTAATTTAGTGGGACTAGTTAACCCCCCATCGCATGGGTATATATGGATTCTAGTAGCTACAGAATACTTCACCAAATGGGCAGAGGCAGTGCCACTCCGCAAAGCCATGGGAGGAGCAGTAGCAAACTTCATCAAGGAAAATATAATTGTGAGGTTTGGGCTACTTCACAGAATTATCAGTGACAATGGCACACCCTTTGTCAACAGCAAAGTAAGGAAAATGTTGGAATTTTACCAAGTCAAGCATCATCGTTCATCACCCTATTATCCTCAAGGAAATGGGCAAGTGGAGGCAACAAACAAAATCCTCATAAAGATCAGTAAAATGAGCCAAAAGTATACAGGAGGATGGGCAACGCACCTGCCAGACGCTCTTTGGGCTTACAGAAAATCACCAAAGTTTGCTACAGGATTCTCACCCTTTTCCTTGGTATACGAGATAGAGGTAGTGAGCCCAGTAGAAGTGATGACTCCATCTTTGAGAGTTATGCATATACAAGGGAAGGAAAAAGAGGGGGAAGCCTTTGTGGCAAAAAGATGTGAAGATTTGGAAGGGCTTAATGAAAGAAGGGAGGAAGCCCAAGAGCGTAGCCGCAGATACAGACAAAGGATGACAGAAGCCTATTGCGGGATGACTAAAGATAGGGTGTTCGCAAAAGGACAACTTGTGCTAAAAGTGGCGGACTATGTCAGGTGAGGTATGACAAGACTATCTAAGTTTGCACCAAAATAGGAGGGACTCATTGTGATAAGAGAAGCACACCCAAGTGGGTATTATCATCTAGCCCAAATGGATGGCAATGACCTAATGGATCCCATCAATGGGAAATGGCTGAAGCGTTATTATGCCTAAGATGAGGTTATGTAGTGTAAGGTGGTGGACCTTGTTTGTAATGTTAGGTTGCTTCCTACTGCACTAGGCCCTAGTTTTCTGGATAAGAGAGTTGGGACAGATCCAACTGGAACCTATCATATTCCGACTTGTGCACAAATTACACCACATTTACCAGGCTTTGGTTATATGCCCATGGCAAGCAGAACCACTATAAAGAAGTAATGGCAAGCAGATATAATACGAATAATACAAGAAAATATAGTCACTACTTTTAGCTACAATAAATAAAAGTGAGCAACAGAAGGCTCTTCATACACAGAATAAGCTAAGTGAAGGATAAACATCGTTACCAAAATCAAAGTGTTAGTCTGCCATGCCAAGTAATACACGGGATTGAAACCAAGAAAGGGATGATCATTCCCTCCACAGGCCTAAATGGTCTATGCTCAAATATAGATCTTTTGCCTTTTATAGAGAGCAAGGCTACTGAGGGAGAGAAGGGATCAACCTATTGGTGCATGCTTGCTGTTCTAAACTCCCTATTTTTCTTTTCCTCTCATTACTTCTTACTTTTATTTTCTTTTGTTTTACTTCCTTTTCTTCTCAATGCTTACTTCTGGTTATTGTTTTTCCTTGAAATTCCTATTATGGTGATTTTTCTTCTCCCCTTTCAGTGCACAGCAAGGAATCCTTTATATAGAGCTTGTCGTGATTGGTATTTACTATTTTAGCCCTTAACTACCTTTGTCTAGTATGGGTGTCCTTGCCGACTGTTTACTAGCCGTCAGTTGTTCAGCCACCACCACTTACCTGTGTTGGCTATGCCGCTCCTCTCTGCCAGACAAAGAAGGCTATTTCGTTTGTTTGTTTACCGTGACTTTTCTACCCATTATAGTGTATGTGTTCTCTCTCTATCCCTCATGGCATGCACCTAGTGGTTCCAACTTATCCTTACTTCTTTTGGGTGTCATGTCATCCTAGCAGGACATTTTCCCCAAAAGAGCCTGAGCAAGAACCCCCAAAAAGGTTTTTCCCTCTCTCCACTACCAGACCATGCCCTCTCTTACCTTTGACCCATGACCCACCACTTTATATATTGGCTGGGTACAGGCTGGTGGTGCCTAGGTCTTGCGCGTGCTTCACCTTCTTCGCCTATTGTTCATGCATTTGCCGTGATCTAGAGATTGGTCTGTATGTTCTGCCGTGCACTTTTGGCATCTTATGGCGTGGGTTGTTTTCCGATCTGCCATTCTTTATGACTTGCTTCTTTTGGGGGTTGCACCTTGTTGGTTCATGGACCTTCCTTCCCCTGGCCTACTTTGTATTCACTCTATGGCCTTGTTAGCATTTCATGTCATACTACTTTGCTATTCCTATTGTAATGATGTTTAAATCAATTCCGCTGGGCCTCTTTGAACCTATTGTTTATTTCCCTCCTGGTGACTCAGTGTGTTCACTGGGCCTTTTCTTACATTGTTTGTGGGCTCCTGTGTCCCATTTCCCTCTTGGGCATCCTTGGCCCATTTTCTTTCCTTGGGCTTCCTTGGCTCTTTTCTAATCCTGCTTTCCCATGGACCTTTACTAACTCTCTTGGGCTTCCCTGGCCTAATTACTTTATATCTCATCCTTGGGACTGATGGGTCTTCCATTAGCCCCTTACTTTCATTACTTTGGGCCTGTTGTGGCCCCTTCTCGTTTTTCTACATATTGCCTATGAGTTTGCTTCTTCTCTTTTTCCGGGCCCATTCAAGCTCGTTTGCTTCCTCTGGACCTACTTTATGAGCCCGTGAGCTGTTCATTCCTACCACTTGGGTTCAATGGCTTTTTCTCACTTACAAACTTTGGTCTGCCCGTATTGCTAGGCCTTTTCTCTTACTAGGGTTGTCAAAAATGAGCCTCAACATTTAGCCCCCTGAGCATATGAAACATTCCTGCGGTTTATATGTGAATAAACTAATTTTCTGCCCTCTTCTGTCTTTTTTCTCTTCTTTTCCTTTGCGGGCTTTTTCGAATAGTGGTCCCCAACTCATGTGTGTTTCTTTTCTTTCTCATCATGAATTGTGTTGTCTCTTCGAATTTCCCAGTATGGTGATTATCCTAAAATGCAGCCTTGCTTCATTAATTTCATTCCTTATCCGTTGGTTGACCCATCGCCCCCCTTCACTTCAATTTTAATGATGTTGATATTTAAAGAAGTCTCCCTTCATATTTCAATCACTTTCTCCTTTTCCCACACAAACGCCTTCTCTTTTCCCCTTCCTTTACTGTGTTCCCTGTTTAAAGTATTTTCACCCATTTGTTCCAATTAGCCATCACACTATGACACCGACGAAAGGTCAGAGCTCTTCTCGCCGGAAGGGGAAAGAGGTCATCTCCGATCCTCTTGCTACCCACGATGAAGGCAAGAAGGCTGTGTACTCTGAGCCTGATTCTTCCGACGAGGAGGCACGACATCCCCCTAACAGTGAATGTGCTTATTCATTTCAAGTTTGGGTCGGGCATGGCCTTGACTTGTAAGGAGTGGGTAGATAGAGAGTTATCCGATACAGGTTTCATGGGTTTGCTATAGCGGGCTGGTGTAATGAAGGCCATTGTTTCATCCCGTTGTTTATCCAACTATAGGGACCTCTTCAATCTCCGTCATTTAGTCCGCCGGTGGTGCACTGCCACCCACACTTTCTTCTTCTCCTGTGATGAGATCACTGTGACATTGGAAGACGTGGTGAATCAGCTTCTCTTGCCTATCCTTGGCAATGTCGATCCTGGCTCTTTAAAGCTTTCTCCGGAGGAAAAGGCCATGCAGGCCAAGTTGAAGAAAAGAATGAGTGGGAATGCCAAGTTATCATATTGGGTTAGTTCTTCTTCTAAGTTTTCTGCCGCTGCTTGCAATGCGACCTTCCTCACTTTTTGGCTTTGTAAGTTTATTTTTGGTACCCACCCCTATTATGCTTTGAAGTCTTTGTATTTCCGTTTAGCTATTAAGATATCTGCCGGGGTAAGTTTGTCACTGGCCCTTATGTTCTTGGGACACTTGTATGTACAGTTAGACATCCTGTAGAATGATGAGGACCAGGCAGGCTCCTGACACATAGTTACTTCTTCTGTTCATAGTACCGTTCTGCAACACTTGTTATATGAGTGTTGCGCCAAACATTTGGCGAAGTGTAGACCCTTCCGCTTTGCTAAGGAAAAGTATCAGTCTTGTCCGAGAGATATTACTGAGTTTTGTTTCAATTTTGAGTCTGAGTTTCCGTTGGCTTTCTGTTGGTTTGGTTTGAAGCCAATTTATCATCCTATTGTTGACTTCTTTGATAAAGGAGTTAGATTCTCTTGGAGAGCATACAGACACTTAGGTGCAGGCTACACATATGTCGATTCTGTGATGGGTCAGTTTGTTGATACAGCTGGAACTACCACCCCACTGGTTGATTTAAGGAGAGAGGGATTACCTATTTGGCAGCTACCAATATTGGGTGGTTGCCTTATCTGGCGGACAAGGGAATCAGGTTTGTGCATTATCCTGCTAATCGGGTTAGAAGACAATCTGGGCTAGACCAGGACATTCTTGATGACCTCTCTTCTCTCATAGAGTCTCCTACTTCTATTAGACCGTTCCTGTGGCATACTGCTTCTGATTTCTGGAGGCAACACTTCATTGTAGTTACTGTTCCAGGCTCATTGAGAGGAGGCATTTGCACTTCTGCCATGCACGGATACTAGGAAGCTGTGATGACCTCTTTTGAGCAAGAATTGTTGGGTAGCCATGGTTTCTCCCTTATTCCCCCCGATGGACTTGGTATGGTTATTTCAGCCAATCCTCGATTGCTTCTTCCTTCCAAATCCATGTTAGCCTATGCCAAGAAGCAAGGTCGATCTGCCATCCTTGAGTGGGATAAGGAAGGTGGAGGGTGGTATTGGCACGCTAGTGATTACCCTCCAAGTTGGAAGAAAAAGTAAAGATTACAAACCCTTCTGCACTGGGCAAGAAGGGTCTTGCCAAGCCCAAATCCACCAAAAAGGGTGGTGAGGTGGTGCCTCTTGAGAATGACCTTCCTTTCATAGGCCGTATAGTCTTAAAGGGCTCTCCTCCTTCTTCAGCTCGCACTCGCTCTAGTGCACGCCCTGCTACTAGCAAGCCTAAGTCTACTACTCCACGACCATCCACAGATGTTCCTTCTTCCAGCAGGATACGAAGTAGCAAGAGAAAGACATCCTTTCGCCCTACACCTACCACTAAGCAGAGAGTATGTTATCTCTAAATCCACTTTGTCTTTTATACAAATGTATTTTGGTTTTCTTGTGGTTAACACTTGTATGCTTGTTGACTCTTCTTCTTCAACCTCATCTTTTGTTTTCTTTTCTTTTGCAGTCTAAGCATAAAGAGGATGCGTCTGCCACTCGTCCCATATTACTTGATGAGCCCGAATTTGAGGTACAACTCCTTCCTTCCATTTCTCTTTACATTCCCTTTGCCACACACCTTTAGCTGTGTCCCTTCTCTTTTCTTTTTATCATCTAGTTACAGCTTCCTCTGTTCCTCATTCTTCCTTGTCACTTTCATCTTCCAAGATGAGCCTAAGCCTATCTCTATATACCATCCCACAGTCGAGGAGCTTTTTACCTCCATGGGCACACCGATGGAAGGTTTCTTTGAGGGAGCTAATGTTATGTTTGGGACCACAGCTTCTGCCACTCCATTTGCTGCATAGGGAGTTTCTGCTGAGGCTCCCATCCCCTCCACTAAGCCGATACCATGAAGGGTACTCATACCGAGGGGGTTAGTAAGGCCACTCCCATTTCTACTAAGACACTTACTCCCCAAGAGGGGGCCATTCCTTCTGCTTCCCAGATTGAAGTTGCTTCACCTACCACACCTTTTGTCATCTCCACCGACGACTCCTTTATAGTTCTATCTCAGGCTGTGAAAGATGGCTCTTCTTTGGTGTTGTTGAGGGTCATTTTTTACAATCCAAGTAGAAAGAAGAAAGCCTAACAATAAGGGCAGTAAAGAATTGGCAAACAAATGGCAAAACCATTAGGCCCAAGCGGTAGGAATAATGGATCATAGGCCCATGAAATAAACAGATGGACCTTGAAGAGGCAAGTGGGCTTAAAGAAGCCCGGAAAGAGAGAAATAGCATACTCATGAGTAGTATATGATGTAGAAAAGTGAGAAAGGGCCACTGCAAGCCTAAAATAATGCAAACAAAGAAAGTAAGGGGTTAATGGCAGGCCCATTAACCCCAAGGATGAGAATAAGGTAATTGGGCTAGGGAAGCCCAATGAAGTTAGTAAAAGCCCATGGGAATGCAAAGTTTGTAAAAGGGTCAAGGAAGCCCAAAGAAAGCAAGTGGGCCAAGGGTGCCCAAGAGGAAGACAAAAGGGACACAGGAGCCCATAAGTAGGAAAACCAATGGCCATACCAAGTCACTAGGGGAAAGAGTAAATGGCTGGCCAAAAGAGGTTTAGCAGGATTGAGTCATTACAGTAGGAATGACAAATTAATATGGCAGGAAATGAAGGCAATCAAGAAGTGGGATGAAAGAAATGTAAGACCCAGTATCAAATAAACCCCAACTCCTCAGGGGAGCGGGAAATCGAAAAGCAACTCACATAAAAGGTCAAAAGGAACAGACGGCAGACTATGCAGGCAAGCCTCTAGACCATGGCAAGTGAATGACCAGCAGGCAGATTTTGGACACACATGGAAAGGAGGCATGCTCAAGGCCCAAGCACCATCAGCTTATACCCAACTAATATAGGGCATGGTGAGGTTGTGGTTCAGAGGTAAGAGGGAATGGTTTGGTGGTGAGGAGAGGGGAAAAATCTATTTTTGAGGTTCCGGCTCAGGCTCTTTTGGGAGAAGTGTCCTACTTGGATAACATACTACCCAAAAGAAGCAAGCTGAGTTGGAACCATTAGGTGCATGCCACGAGAGATAGGGAGAGAGAAAAAAATCCAGACTGTAGCAGGAAAGGATGTCACGATAGACAAGCAAACAAAATACCCTTCTTTGTTTGGTAATGGGGGTGGCACACAGACGGACCAGTGGTGGTCGGTCAGTACAACAAGACCAAACAAAGGAGGTGAAGGGCTAAACAGTAAAATTTGGTCACGGCAAGCACTATAAAAAGAGAACCATGCCGTGAACAAAAAATAGAGCAACAATGGGAACCATAACTAAGAAATAGGAATTTGAAAAGAGATACCAGGAAATAGAAAAGAAAAGAGTATGAAGGAAAGAAAGAAAACAACCAGAAAGAAAATAGAGGGAAAGTTAGAGTGGCAAGCATGCATCGGTAGATTGATTCCCTCTCTCCCTCACAAAATCCTGCTCTTTGTCAAAACCAAAAGGAGCCCTTGTGCATCAACCATTCAGGTCTGTTTCCCTCAAAGTAGTTAATCTCCACGGTAGAACTTTCTTGGGAGATTAATTGCATTGAGAAAGAACGTTCTTTCCTCTTTGGTGTTGCTTTTGTGGACCAGATTTAAACTGGTTTCTTTATCTCCTGATTAACCCATACATATTACTATTTACTCCCTTTTGTTTTTTCTTTTTTGTAAAAGTGATTATTATTACTGTTATTACTGTAATCTCCACGGCATAACTTATTTGAAACAGCTCTGCTTACCACAAGCATGTTCCTGGCAAACCAGGCATAATTTGTGCGTAAGTCGAACCAAATTGAGTTGCAGTTGGACCGGTCCCAACTCCTTTATCCAGAAAACTTGGGCCTAGTGCAGCAGGAAACAGCCCAACACTACTAGTACAGCCCATCACTTTACAATTGGCGACTCCACTAGGGAGTTGGGAAACAGATAGAGGTGAAAAAACAGAATCCCTCGTAAACAATGCCACCAAAGTCTAGAATGACATGAAATATGAGTGTCGTGCTCTTGCAAGCAGAGTCTAGGCCAACAATGCCTCACCAACAGCAGCCTAACAAAACGGAAGGTGCCAACAGAACAGGGCTGATCCTCAACCATAGCCAAGAATTCCCACGGACAATGTCAGTACTTTTATTGAAGTATTGCAATGACTACAGCACTCGCAGCAATAAATGATGGAAGAGATCCGTCAACTAAAAGCAAACAAGATGAAGGAGAAAAGAAGGCAGCATGACCCAGAGTATGCGGCAGACAAAAAAGAGACATTAGCAAGAGGTGTCCCATGGAATGCAGAACAGTGTTTCATTACTATGGCTGAAGTAGCAGCTCTCCTAGAACAAGAGAGAGCCAGAACACCTAAGGAGAGGTTTTACGCATGAAGGCCTTCTTACCTACTAAAGGTACTTAGCAAATCATACCCCGAGAGTTATGAGCTGAGGGCCTTTGCACAGTATGATGGCAGGATCGATCCCAACTTTGGATGACATGGTGGATGTATTTTGCACTAAGTACTTCCACGGAGAAGAAACAGTAACACTTGTAACCCTGCAAGCGACCAAGTAAAGGAATGGCGAAGATTTGATGGAATACATCAAAAGGTTCAGGGACATAGCACTTGACCGCTATGACCATTGTGAAGAAAGAACCTTAGTAGAAATGTGTATGACTAACATGATTCAGGAATTCAGAGCAGTCTTGGAAAATCTAGAAATTTTCTAGTTTGCACAGCTGTTGCAGAAAGTGAGGAAGACGGCCCAGTCCATAAAACCAAGCTCAGACAAAAGAAATGCCCCGCAAGCTATGACGATGTCCACTAGAGAGCGGAGAATGAAAACTGAAGGGAGGGAATATGATACACCCCCACCTAGTTGGGACTCACAGCAAAGGAAAGAAAGATAGTCATAGAGGCTTTGGTGAGTATCGCCTCTGGAGTAGGAGTAGAATGTTTATCAGCAAAAATCCCAGATGATAGAGCCTTCTTACAAGAATCAATCAAGATCACTTTTAGCAATGAGGATATGGAGGTGGGACACCTAGATCACAAGAGGCCTCTCTATTTGGCAGCATCCATAAACTAAATTCCCATCAAGAGGGCCTTGGTAAATACAGGTGCTTTCGTAAACCTCATTCCATTGAGCACCTTGTAAGCGGCAGGAATTTCAGAAAAAAGGATCCAAGGATGCCCAATGGAAGTGACAAGGTTCGGCGGAAGGGGCGAGTACATCGTAGGCCACATCCAACTGTGGTTGAAAGTAGGCCCTATATCTTCTTTAGCTCGTTTCCATGTGGTAAGAACGGAAGTATCCTATCATGTGCTTTTGGGAAGGTCATTGGTTGCACAAACACCGATTGGTCCTATCCACTTATCACCAGTGTGTGAAAGGAAGATTGAATGGTAGGATGATACGTATAGCTGTTGTAAAGTAGTGGGCTGTGCTAGTAGTGTTGGGCTACTTCTTACTGCACTAGCCCAAGTTTTCTGAATAAAGGAGTTGGGACCAGTCCAATTGCAACTCAATTTGGTCCAGTTTGTGTGCAAACTATGTCTAGTTTGCTAGGAACGTGCTTGCGGCAAGTAGGGCTATTTTAGATAAGTTGTGGCAAATAGACATAATAACAAAAAATAAAAAAAATATCTAGCTATATATATGGGTTAATGAGAAGATGAAGAAATCAAATTAAATCTGGTTCGCAAGAGCAAAACCAGAGAGGAAAGAACGTTCCTTTTCAACGCAATTAATCTCTCAGGAAAATCCTACTGTAGAGATTAACTACCCTGAGGGAAACAGACTTGAATGGTTGATACACAAGGGCTCCTTTTGGTTTTGACAGAGAACATACTTTCGTGAGGGAGAGAGGGAATCAATTTACCGGTGCATGCCTGTCGTTCTAATTATCCCTTTATTTTTTATTTCTGGTTGTTTTCTTTCTTTTCCTCCCACTCATTTCTTTTCTATTTTCTGGGATCTCTTTTTTGAATTCCTATTTCTTAGTTATGGTTCCCATTGTTGCTTCATTTTTTGTTCACGGCAAGGTTCGCTCTATATAGTGCCTACCGTGACCGGATTTTACTGTTTTATCCCTTAACCTCCATTGCCTGGTTTGGGTGTACTGGCCGACCACCACTGTTCATCCGTGTGCCGCCCCCTATCACTAGACAAAGAAGGGCATTTTGTTTGTTTGTCTGCTGTGGCACCCTTTCCTGCAACGATCTGGGTTTTTTCTCTCTCCCTATCCCTCATGGCATACACCTAGTGGTTTCAACTCAGCTTGCTTCCCACCACCAAAATAACCTAAGCCGAAAACTCAAAAATAGATTTTTCCCCTCTTCCCACCACCAAACCATGCCCTCTGAATCTTTGACTCATAACCTCACCATGCCCTGCATTGGTTGGGTATAGGCTGGTGATGCCTGGGCCTTGCACGTGCCTCCCTTCCATGTGTGTCCAAAATCTACCTGCTTGTTTTTCATCTGCCGTGGTCTGGAGGCTTGCTTGCATAGTCTGCCATCCGTTCCTTTTGACTTTTTATGTGAGCTGCTTTTTGATTTCCTGCTTTCTTGAGGAGCTGGGCTTCATTTGATACTGGATCTTACATTTCTTTCGGCCTATTTCTTAATTACCCTAATTTCCTGCCATATTACTCTGTCACTCATGCTGTAATGACTTAATCCTACTGGGCCTCTTTTAGGCCAACCGTTTACTTTTTCCCCCCAGTGGCTTGGTATGGCCATTGATTTTCCTACTTATAGGCTCCTGTGTTCCTTTTGTTTTTCTTTTGGGCATCCTTGGTCCACTTGCTTTCTTTGAACTTCCTTGGCAAAGAAGCCTAGAAAGAGAGAAATAGCATACCCATGGGCAGTATATGATGTAGAAAAGTGAGAAAGGGCCACCACAGGCCCAAAGTAATGCAAACAAAAAAAGTAAGGGGTTAATGGCAAGCCCATGAACCCCAAGGATGAGAATAAGGTAATTGGGTTAGGAAAGCCCAATGAAGTTAGTAAAAGCCCACGGGAATGCAGAGTTAGTAAAAGGGTTAAGGAAGCCTAAAGAAAGCAAGTGGGCTAAGGATGCTCAAGAGGAAGACAAAAGGGACACAGGAGCCCATAAGTAAGAAAACCAATGGTCATACCAAGCCATTGGGGGAAAAGAGTAAACGGCTGGCCTAAAAAGGTGCAGTAGGATTGAGTCATTACAGTAGGAATGACAGAGTAATATGACAGGAAATGAGGGTAATCAAGAAATAGGCCGAAAGAAATGTAAGGCCCAGTATCAAATAAAGCCCAGCTCCTCAGGGGAGTGGGAAATCGAAAAGCAGCTCACATAAAAGGTCAAAAGGAACAGACGACAGACTATACAAGCAAGCCTTCAGACCACGGCAGGCGAATGACCAGTAGGCAGATTTTGGACACACATGGAAAGGAGGCACGCGCAAGACCCATGCACCATCAGCCTGTACCCAGCCAATACAGGACATGGTGAGGTTGTGGGTCAGAGGTAAGAGGGCATGGTTTGGTGGTGGGGAAAAGGGAAAAATCTATTTTTAAGGTTTCGGCCCAGGCTCTTTTGGAGGAAGTGTCCTGCTGAGAAGACATACTACCCAAAAGAAGTAAGCTGAGTTGGAACCAATAGGTGCATGCAATGAGGAATAGAGAGAGAGAAAGAACCCAGATTATAGTAGGAAAGGGTGCCACGACAAACAAACAAACAAAATACCCTTCTTTGTTTGGTGATGGGGGGTGGCACACAGACGGACCAGTGGTGGTTGGCCAGTATATCCAGACCAGATAAAGGAGGTTAAGGGCTAAAACAGTAAAATATGGTCATGACAGGCACTATAAAAAGAGAACCTTGCCGTGAACAAAAAACTGAACAACAACGGGAACCATAACTAAGAAATAGGAATTCGAAAAGAGATACCAGGAAATAGAAAAGAAACAAGTGTGAGGGAAAGAAAGAAAACAACCAGAAAGAAAATATAGGGAGAGTTAGAATGGCTGGCATGCACCGGTAGATTGATTCCCTTTCTCCCTCACGAAATCCTGCTCTTCGTCAAAACCAAAAGGAGCCGTTATGCATCAATCATTTAGGTCCGTTTCCCTCAAAGTAGTTAATGTCCATGGTAGGACTTTCCTGGGAGATTAATTGCATTGAGAAGGAACGTTCTTTCCTCTCTGGTTTTACTTTTGCGGACCAGATTTAAATTGATTTCTTTATCTCCTGATTAACCCATACATATTACTATTTACTCCATTCTGTTCTTTCTTTTTTGTAAAAGTGATTATTATTACAGTGATTGTGCTTGAGATCATTTGGTCATTTCCTACTAAGTAGTCAGATATTTTATTTTATTTTTGTTACTATTTCTGTTTGCCACAACTTATCTAAACAGCTCTGCCTACCGCAAGCACATTCCTGGCAAACCAGGCATAATTTGCACACAAGTCAGACCAAATTGAGTTACAATTGGACTGATCCCAACTCCCTTATCCAGAAAACTTGGGCCTAGTGCAATAGGAAGCAGCCCAACACTACTAGCACAGCCCACCACTTTATAGGTGGTTACCTCTTCTTCCATCACTAGTTCTGCCACTCGTGGGCCTAATGCGGACTTGTCCTCTAAAGGATCTGAGGACATTCTTGAGGATCCTGATGGCAGAAACTGGAATGAATATACTAAGTGAAGGGAAACCGCAGCAAAAGGGTGACACAAGTATATATATGAAGAAGAGATAACAAAAAAAGAGGGAGGAGGAAACTTAGCAAAAAAAGGGAGGAAGAGGCACATACCCATGAATTCAGTCTCAGAATCAGCACTTTCCTCCTCATCAGACTCAGAAATCCTTTTCTTTATGATGGGCTCATCATCAGGATCCTTAAGAACATCCTCAGATCCCTTAAAGGACAAGTCCGCATTAGGCCCACGAGTGGTAGAACTAGGGATGGAAGAAGAGGTAACCACCAAAGAAGAACCATCTTTCACAGCCTAAGATAGAGCTGTGAAGGGTCGTTGGTGGAGATGACAAGAGGTGTGGTAGGTGAAGCAACTTTAATCTGGGTAGCAAAAGGAATGGTCCCTTCTTGGGGATTAGGTGTCTCAGCGGAAATGGGAGTGGCCTCACTAACCATCTCGGTATGAGTACCTTCCATGGGTATCGGCTTAGTGGAGGGGATGGAAGCCTCGGCAGAAACTCCCTGTGCAGCAGCTAGAGCGGTAGAAGCTGTGGTCCCAAACATTACATCAGCTCCCTCAAAGAAACCTTCCATGGGTGTGCTTATGGAGGTAGAAAGCTTCTCGACTGTGGGATGGTATATAGAGATAGGCTCAGGCTCATCTTGGAAGATGAAAGTGACAAAGGAGAATGAGGAACAGAGGAAGCCGTAACTAGATGATAAAAAGAAAAAAGAAGGGATACAACTAAAGGTATGTGGCAAAGGGAATGTTAAAAAAAAAAAAATGGAAGGAAAGAGTTGTACCTTAAATTCGGGCTCATCAAGTAATATGGGACAGGTGGCAGACGCATCCTTCTTATGCTTAGACTATAAAAGAAAAGAAAACAGGAGACAAGGTTGAAGAAGAAGAGTCAACAAGCATACAAGTATTAACCGCAAGAAAGCCAAAATACATATATATAAAACACAAAGTGGATTTAGATATAACATACTCTTCACTTAGTAGTGGGCGCAAGAAGAGGGGATATCTTTCTCTTGCTGCCCCGTGTCTTGCTGGAAAGAGGAGCATCTGTGGATGGCCGTGGAGCAGTAGATTTAGGCTTACTGGCAGTGGGGCATGCACTAGATCGGGTATGGGTTGAAGAAGGAGGAAAGCCCTTTAAAACTATACGGCCTATGGGAGGAAAGTCACTCTGAAAAGGCACCACCTCACCACCCTTTTTGGTGGATTTGGGCTTGGTAGGACCCTTCTTGCCTGGTGTAAAAAGGTTTGTAATCTTTATCTTTTTCTCCCAACCTAGAGGGTAATCACTAGCATGCCAATACCACCTTCCACCCTCCTCATCCCACTCAAGGATGGCGGACCGACCTTGCTTCCTGGCTTAGGCTAACACGAATTTGGAAGGAATGAGCAATCGAGGATTAGCTGAAATAACCATACCAAGTCCATCGGAGGGAATAAAGGAGAAACCACGGCTACCCAGCAATTCTTGCTCAAAAGAGGTCATCACAGCCTGCCAGTATTCTTGCATGGCAGGAGTGCAAATGCCTTCTCTCAATGAGCCTGGAATAGTAACTGCAGTAAAGCGCTACCTCCAGAAATCAAAAGTAGTATACCGCAGGAACGGTCTAACAGAAGTAGGAGACTCCACAAGAGAAGAGAGGTTATCAGGAATGTCCTAGCCTAGCCCAAACTGTCTTCTAACCTGATCAATAGGATAATGCACAAACCTGATTCCCTCGTCTGCCAGATAAGGCAGCCACCAGCATTGGTAGCTGCCAAATAGGTAATCCCCTTCTCCTTAAAACCAACCAGTGGGGTGGTAGCTCTAGCCGTATCAACAAACTGACCCATCACAAAATCGGCACATGTATAGCCTGCACCCAAGTGTCTATATGCTCTCTAAGAGAATCCAACTCCTTTATCGAAAAACTCAACGGCAGGATGATAAATTGGCTTCAAACCAAACCAACAGAAAGCCAACAGAAACTTCGACTTGAATTTGAAACAAAAATTAGTAATAGCTCTTAAACAAGACTAATACTTTTCTTTAGCAAAGTGGATAGGTCTACACTTCGCCAAATGTTTGGCGTAACGCTCATATAACAGGTGCTGCAAAACGGTACTAGTGGCAGGAGCCTGCCTAGTCCTCATCGCTCCGCAGGATGTCTAACTGTATATACAAATGTCCCAAGAACATAAGGGCCAGTGGTAGGCTTACCCTGACAGATATCTTATTAGCTAAATGGAAATACAAAGGCTTCACAGCATAATGGGGGTAGGAACCAAAAATAAACTTACAGAGCCAAAAAGTGATGAAGGTTGCATGGCGAGCAGCAGTAGAAAACTTGGAAGAAGAACTAACCCAATACGATAACTTGGCATTCCTACTCATTCTTTTCTTTAACTCGGCTTGCATGGCCTCTTCCTCCAAAGAAAGCTCTAAAAAGCCAGGATCGACATAGCCAAGGATGGGCAAGAGAAGCTGATTCGCCACGTCTTCCAGAGTCACGGTGATCTCACCGTAGGAGAAGAAGAAAGTGTGAATGGCAGTGCACCACCGGCGGACTAGATGACGGAGGTTAAAGAGGTCCCTATAGTTGGATAAGCAGTGAGACGAAACAATGGCCTTCAATACGCTAACCCGCTGTAATAAACCCATGAAGCCTGTATCAGATAACTCTCTATCTACCCACTCCTTCCAACCTAAGGCCATGCTCGACCCAAACTCGAAATGAATAGGCACGGGGAGCGAAGTGCCCTGGCGAATGACGAGATCGGGAATCGAAGAAGCCAATGGTGCCCAAGAAGCCTCCATGTTACAACGGCAGAAAGCAAGCCACACACGGCCTAGCGATGAAGGCGTGTAATCTCCAAGAACCTTTGGAAAATAAGAGTGGACATCGTACCAAGGATCTATTAGCGGGGCACATTCACTGTTAGAGGGACGCCGCACCTCCTCCTAGTCGAAAGAGTCAAGCTCGGAGTACATGACCTCCTTGCCTTCATCGTAGGTAGTAGAAGGATCGGAGACAACCTTTTTCCCCTTATGGCAGGAAGAGCTCTGACCTTTCGCCGATGTCATAGTGTGACGGTTGATCGAAACAAATGGGTGAAAATACTTGAAGAAGGGAACATGGTGAAGGAAGGGAAACGGAAAAGGTATTTGTGTGGGAAAAGGAGAAAGTGGTTGAAATGTGAAGGGAGACTTCTTTAAATATCAACATTATTAAAATCAAAGTGAAGGGAGACGATGGGTCAGCCACCGGATAAGGAATGAAATTAATGAAGTGAGGCTGCATTTCAAAATAATCGCCCAACCAAGAAATTTAAAGAGAGAACACTGTTCATGATGAGAAAGAAAAGAAACACACATGAGTTGGGGACCACTGTTCGAAAAAGCCCGCAAAGGAAAAGAAAAGGAAAAAGACAGAAGAGGGCAAAAAAGTCTTTTATTCGCATATAAACTGCAGGAATGTTTCATATGTTCAGGGGGCTAAATGTTGAGGCTCATTTTGCAAGTCTAGTAAGAGGAAAAGCCCAGCAACACGGGCAAACCAAAGTTAGCAAGCGAGAAAAAGCGATTGAGATCAAATGACAGGAATGAACGGCTCACGGGCTCATAAAGTGGGTCCTGAGGAAGCAAATGGGCTTGAATGGGCCGGAAAAGAGAGAAGAAGCAAACCCATGGGCAGTATGTAGAAAAGCGAGAAAGGGCCACAACAGGCCCAAAGTAATGCAAGTAAAGAAAGTAAGGGGCTAATGGAAGACCCTTCAGCCCCAAGGATGAGGTATAAAGTAATTGGGTCAGGAAAGCCCAAGAGAGTTAGTAAAGACCCATGGGAAAGTAGGATTGGAAAAAGGCCGAGGAAGCCTAAGGAAAGCAAATGGGCCAAGGATGCCCAAGAGGGAAATGGGACATAGGAGCCCACAAACAATGTAAGAAAAGGCCTAGTGAAAACAGTGAGTCATTAGGAGAGAAATAAACAACAGGCCCAAAGAGGCCCAGTAGGATTGAGTCAAACAATATTGTAGTAGGAATAGCAGAGTGATATGGCAGGAAATGCTAACAAGGCCACAGAGTGAATATAGAGTAGGACGGGAGAAGGAAGGCCCATGATCTGACAAGACCCAATCCCCAAAAGAAGCAAGTCATAAAGAATGACAGATTGGAAAACTACCCACGCCATAAGAAGCCAAAAGTGCACGGCAGAATGTACAGACCAATCTCCAGATCACAGTAAATGCATGAGTAGTAGGCGAAGAAGGTGAAGCACGCGTAAGACCCAAGCACCACCAGCTTGTACCCAACCAATATAGGAAGTAGTGGGTCATAGGTCAAAGGTAAGAGAGGGCATGATCTGGTGATGGGGAGAGGGAAAAAACCTATTTCGGAATTCTTGCTCAGGCTCTTTTAGGGGAAATGTCCTGCGGGGATGACGTGCCACCCAAAAGAAGCAAGGATGAGTTGAAACCACTAGGTGCATGCTACAAGGGATAGAGAGAGAGAGAGCACACACACTGTAATAGGTAGAAAAGCCACGGCAAGCAAACAGACAAAATAGTCTTCTTTTTCTAACAGAGGGGAGCAACACAATCAGCACAGGTAAGTGGTGGTGGCTGAACAACTGACGACCAGTAAGTAGTTGGCAAGGACACCCACACCAGACAAAGGCAGTTAAGGGCTAAAATAGTAAATACCAGTCACAGTAGGCTCTATATAAAGGACCTCTTGCTGTGCATTGAAAAGGGGATGGAAAAAAATCATAGTAATAGGAATTTCTAGGAAAAGACATAACCAGAAGTAAGCATTGAGAAGAAAATGAAGTAAAACAAAAGAAAAGAAAAGTAAGAAGTAACGAGAGAAAAAGAAAAACAAAGAGTTTAGAGTGGTAAGCATGCACCAATAGGTTGATCTCCTCTCTCCCTCAGTAGCCCTGCTCTCTATAAAAGACAAAAGATCTATATTTGGGCATAGACCATTTAGGCCTTTTATCTCAAAGTAATTAATTTCTTCTCTGAGATTACTCGTGTTGAGGGAACCATTTTCCCTTTTTTGGTTTCAATCTCGTGTATTACTTGGCATGACAGACTAACACTTTGATTTTGCTAACTCTATTTATCCTCCACTTAGCTTATTCTGTGTACGGAGAGCCTTTTTTTGCTCACTTTTATTTATTGAGGCTAAAAGTAGTGATTGTATTTTCTTGTATTATCCATATTATATTTGCCCACTATAACTTCTTTATAGCAGCTCTGCTTGCCATGGGCATATAATCAAAGCCTGGCAAACATGGTGTAGTTTGTGCAAAAGCCGGACCAAGGTGGGTTCTAGTTGAACCGGTCTCAACTCCCTTATCCAAAAAACTCGGGTTTAGTGCAGTAGAAAGCAGCCCAACATTACAAACAAGGCCCACCACCTTACAAAGTGCTGCTGGTAGAATGTATTATAGAGAATTTAATCTGCTCCCTAAACTATACCTATTTTCTAAAGTTTTAAGTTATGTAGTTTGCTTATTTGCTTTCCTTTGAGCATTCCTCTTTTCCAACTCTGCTAGCATCTCTACCAATTTAGAAAATAGCATGCAGGTGAGCCATGAATTACAAAAACTGATTATGTGGAGAAAAGTGATGGAAATGGATGACTCATGCATGCGACAAAAACCAACATTTGTATGTATCTATTCTTGATGTATTCTGGAACTGATGCAATTTATGATATTAGAGTTTTATGGAAGTAAAATTGATGATGTTGACTACACATGCGTGTAAGGAAAAAGCAAATTGATGGACTTGAATTAGGGTCTGCTTGTAGTATTTAGTGCTCTATCTCACTCAATGTTGCATACAAAACTATTGTGTTGAATGTTGTAAGAAGTGCAGCAATACTTTCAATCATGTGTTAAACAAACAGGGTGACTAACCTGACATAAATATGGCCGGCCAAAGCATTTTTGATTTTGTGGAACAGATTACTATCTAAATTACATGGTCATCTTTTTTTTAAAAAAAAATTTATAAAACACATGGTAGTCATTTGAAGAAAACTTTTATTGTTGTTTAACAGAAAAACTAAAACAGACAAGCAAATGGCGAAAACTAAAACAGAACATATTAAATCGGCATCAAGAACTCATTCAAATCATTCAAAAACAAAATCTCATACACAAATCAAAATTGAAAGAAAATCTTAAATTAAAAAAAAAAAAAAAAAAAAAAAAAAAAAAAAAAAACCTGGAACACACACCTTATGAATTCTGTAATTCTTCTCCCATGATAATTGGACTGCTTGTTCCCAATCCCCAATCAAGAATTACAGACTGTCATCTTCCTCTGAATGGAGTCTTTTTTAGTAGAACCTAAACTCAAAACCTTTTCCCTTCTAATGGGCTCTTTGATGTTTTAGGAGTAGAGGCAACTGAACGGGCATGAAGAATTAGAGATATGAAGAGTCATTCAGTTCAGAAGGGGAAGAGCCTAGAGAAAGAGTGTGTGCGTGTTATGTTAGGTGTAAACTTCAAAATCTGTCAAGCAAATCTGTTATTAATTATGTGCATGATTTGAATGTGATATTTATGGTATGGTCTCCATGTAGATTTAGGTACATTGATCAAATTAGATTTTAAATTCAGATTTTAATTGAACACTTGGAAATATAATTATGTTATGGTCCCCACATAAATCTAGACACATGGCACAGAATTGGAACTCTAATTTAGAATTCTAATTTGAATTTCTCTTAGTTTCAATTATTAATATATACTAGTCGCTAACCCGTGCGATGCACGGGATGGTTAAACTTGAAACACACTTGTAGTTTTTGATACTATCTCAATCCCTCAACAATCTTTATCCTTCTAGCAAAATATATATATATATATATATATATATATATATATATATATATTTATTTATTTATTTATATATTTCTTATCCTCAAACCAAACTTATTTAGCGCATCTTTTTATTTGCTTCAAAATAAAGCATAACATTAATCTACCATGTGCTTCTACCAGTTTTATAGTAATAATTCCCCATGTATAATCATTCCCATCCAAAATATTAACACACAAAACAAAACTCCCCAATCAAAGCATTAAAACGTAAGAACATATGGAAAATGCTAAAGGTACTACCAATTTTACAACAAAAAGCTTACGCAACTTACATCAATAAAAAATAAAATAAAAAAATTTAAAGTGGGCGCATTTCATGAATTAGCCCATCCATTATAGTGATGACTCCAATTTTTCTAAAGCGTGTCATCCGATATGTTGGATTTATGAATGCAATATTATGCAAACTATGAACATTTCCAATTAACAGGAAACCAAACAGGTTCAAGAGATACACCTAAAAAGGGAAACATTAAAAAGAAAAAATTGTCAGCCCAAATTTTAATTGCTTTAGTCAAATGAGTTCCATAGCAGCAAATTGCTAGCATCATAACTCATTTAGTTCATAAATACAATAATAGAATACAAACAGAATAAATTGTTGGCATCATAACTCAACTAAATGGTATAATCACATAATACATCAATTTATGAACTTAAAATAAAATATGAGGCAAGAAAATCCATTGAGAAAAAAAAGTACTCACATTTTATATAAGCCTATGCACCATAGAACTATGTTAACCTCAATATCAAATTACAATGGCTACAATACAACTTAAGAAATGAATGCAACATAAAGAAAAGAAACTAAATAAGAATTGAATAGGTAGACTCAAGATACCTCCATATGCACTGAAACTTTTTTCAAGAGAAAGCAAAAACAATCACCTTTAAATCAATATCTACAAACATTATTTCATGATACTATTATACGAAGGACATAAGTAGTAAGCCAGAACCCAAAATATTCTTATATGCCTTAATCTATATTCCCATAATATAGTAATTCAGAATAAAGCTTATTTCAGCATCAAACTTAGCACAATAAAATCAAGTTTATGGCATAATTTTAACAATTATAGGAATATCAGCTATAAATCAAAATGGCAATCAAGAATATATATATACATTTCAAAGTGGCAAGGATCAAAACATGTGCATATCTCTAATTTTAACATGATTATATGGATTAAACAAACACAGTAAGGATAAAATATATACACACACTCACATTGAATCATTAAAATCACTATTATTTTCATGGACTTATGGTTATCTACAGGAATTGGTAACCATCACCGAGGAAAAAAATATCTAGAGTCTTCCAAACTTAAAGATTGTCACCATTCCCATCTCTTAAGAAAAAGGAAAAGAAAGGCATGATTGTGTTTCTTTTTCTCTATTTTAAAAACATCATTGAAAAATACTCAAAACCAAATTAACCCAAATACTCTAAACAAAAAAGCAAACCAAATGTGACACAAATATCCTAAAGATAGCAAATTCTAACCAAATACCTTTATCAAAACAAAATCTAACCTAGAAACAAAAATCAAAGATTTAAAATCAATCCGACCAGAATACCCAAAACTAATCATATTCAATTCCATTTTTGAAAGACCATAAGTTCAAAATCAATCCAACCAATATACCTTATCAGAATATGGAGAAGAAGGATGAAGAGCATGAGGAGCAAGGAATGAATCATGCCTTGACAGAAGCAAGACCAAGTGAATCTGCAGAATTGAAAAACAGAGTAAACGACTAGTAGCTTAGGAACTAAAACTACATGTAGCTTCGGATTTAATTAGTAATGAGTTAGTTACTACACGTGAGAAGCTTGGTTATTTTACTGTTTACACGTGTCAAGTGTAGTTAGTTAGAGATAGACTTTTTACTCTGTTTCGTATATAAGTTGTATAGCTGAATCTTCTAATGATGATTGAGAAGTATTTTCCCAAATTCCTTTTGATATACCTGTTTTAGATGGTGTTTTGGGGAGCAAAAAATTATGTTGGTTTGGAATTTTGTTGCAGTGGAAGGCCAGACAAAGTCTTTTATAGATCATATGTAAATCGTGTTTGAAATAGTACTGAAACCTAAATCACTTGAATTAACTACATTTGAAATTACCTGAATTCTTTCTATCTTTCTCACGATGTCTTTCTCACGATGTCAAAAATCTTCTTAAGTACCTCTTTGTTAGATTTTTGATGCACTTACAAAGACAAAATGACATTGAGGAGTATTTAGTAATTTACCCAGTGAACGATTTTTAAAATTCAGATTTTTTTTAAAAAAAAGTTGAAATCTTACAAACATGAGAATGTACTTGGTGAATCTAGTGGACTTACACAACATGACTAACCCTCCAAGATAGCAAGATATTATCACAAATTAAGATGCATTAAAATTTAAAACAACAATTCCATAACAAAAGAATCAAGGGTAGTTCAAATAGTTCATATTGTTAATCTCATGCCATAAAGGAAACAACAATTTCTAAAAAATTTATTGACTAAGTTCTTTTAACAAACAGGCAGAGCACATCGTTAAACAAAAAATTGAAATAAATAGATATTGAGACTTGAAGCTCAAATATTTGACATACTAAAGTAGAAATGGAAATCCAATTCAGATGCAAAGTTTGCATTATTAGCCTTGTTGATCAAATATGACAAAACTCATCTCTAACATTACAGAGTGTGTATACTAACGAAATACAATTTAATAATAAAATTGACCTAATCATTGTGATATGTGAACAACATGGCCTTTATATCATAACCCAGGATAAACTTTAATTTTAGAAAAATATATACTGAAAAAACTTGACAACAATGGAAGAAAAGAAACATGGGAAATGAAAATATAAAGAGGGGAATATATTTCAACAAAAAAAATTAAAAACGGCATAAATGAAATGGCAAACAGAGCTTTATTTTTTGGTAACATGAATCTATATTCTTTAGAACTAAATCAATCCATGAAGATCTCCAGAGATTTCTCTTTGGAGCGAAGACATACTCAAAACAAATTCAACCCAAATATCCAAAAGAAATACCAAATCTAATACATATAACTGACATTAAAAACAATTCTAACCCAAATTTCTTACTCAAACCGAATCTAAGCCAAAACCTGAATGCAATCCAATCCAATCCAATCCAATCAAAATACCCAGACCTAAATCATATCTAAACCCAAATTTAAAGAACCTAAACCAAAACACAATACAATTCCGCAATAGAACACCCACCAAACAGCACCGTTTCTGGTAGGGATAGAACCCAAAACTATGTCATATTTCATTCCCAAACCTAAGAAATAAGGAAAAAAAGAAAGAAAGAAAGAAAAATTACCGATGGTAGTTCCGACGGTCTGATGGTAACGGTGCACCTTACAAATTGTATATTTGTGTGCAGCGGTTCCTGTGGTCGGAGTATCGGGAGGGAACAGGCAGGGGCAGGAATGGCCGGCCATAGTTATTTCTTCCTTGGGTTTGTTCTTGAAGAGGAGAAGCCATTTTTCTGAGTTTTTCAACCAAATAGAGAGAAATTGTTTCAAAATTGTGCACAGGAAATACATTTCAGAAGAGAGTGAGATAGAGACAGAGAGAGGGAGAAGGGAGCGTATAGGGAGAGGGAAAAAGTGAAGTGTTTGATTTTTTTTTTTTATATAGTTTTTTATGGGTAGGAATATGAAATGAATTTGTAAACTGCTACCCAAGAGTCAAAACGTTGTATTTTTTTTTTCTCTGAGAAGAACTTAATTTTTTTTGAGAAACTTTTAAGATGAAAAACGTTATATCTAATGAATCAGAAAATTGTTTCGCATAGACCATTGAACCAAGAGTCACCTCTTTCAAGGTTTTTAAAATGTAAACGTGGTAGTGATTTATGTAGCCACGTGGCGCAATAAGAAGCAGTCAACAAAAGTCAAATGTTTCGGCTATTAGTTATTATATAGATATATATATATATATATATATATATATATATATATATATAGATGGGTTCCCAGTTATACTTGGTATAACTCCACAAAAATTACACATTTTTTAAGTTATAGATTTATGAGAGATCCAACGGATAAAAACAAAACATCATTATCCATTACAACATTAAATACTTACCTAATTAATAGTCTCCTCATTATCTCTCTCCTCATTAAATATTACTTACGTCTCTTTTTCTCTCTCCTCATTATCTCCTTCTTTTCATTTTCTTTGCAACTTCTCCTATGTTTCTACTTTCTGCACATAACACCTGAATAGTATTGCATTGGACTTAAATGCTCTCTTCCAATCAACATATACTGGCAAAGTAAGGAGATAATCTGTGTTAAGTGCAGATTGCAACATCAAATCCCTAGCTGATAATTCTTCAAACTGAGCGTCATAAAGAAGTTGCCTAAAAGCACGCTGGAAACGAGTAGCAACCGCAACTCTGTGATCAAATTTGCACGATATGATCAATATACCTGAAGGATGAAGCTGAACAACAACTACAATATCATATATGTTTACTTGAATATAAAAAAACAATACCTCATATAACCATCTAACATCTAGGAGCCTTCATATATTCTCACAAAAAAGTTTCAACAAAATAAACATACTATGAATAAACATACTATGAAGCCTTCATAATACCTCAGCCATGAGTGTTTTTCCAATTATTTTCACCCTTAGACCTATTATTTTGGCAGATCTCAAACGAAATTGGTCATGAATATTTTAGAAAAACTTAGCCACAACAATTGTTCTCTAAAATAATTGTGACTTTGGCCATAAGTGATTCTTAAAAAAACGTTGTTATAGCACTAATTCCAGTACCTTGAAACAATGGTGTTAGAAATCAATGGTTGAGGCTTAAAGTGCATAGAACCAAAAAGACGTGTACAGAGAAAGGAGAAAAAATTACAGTGGAGATCTGAGAGTTCAATGTTTTTTTTTTTTTTTTTTTTTTCCTACATTTAATAGGAAGAGTTAATTTTAACCACTAATTTCTAGGGAATAATTATGACATAGCAAGAGTGTTTTCTAACCATTTGATCTAAAAAATATCTATGGTCTTAAAAATGTGTAACTCTTGTGAAGTTACACCAGTATAACTTGAATCCATCTCATATATATATATATATATATAGATATATAGATTTGAAATCTAATTGAATTTTCTCTCAATTTTACCTATTAATATATAATGGCTTGTAATCTCATGTATATGTATGGATATACTTAAAAGATATACATTAAGATGTATAATATAATTCTTATATATATATATATATATATATATATAATTTTAAATTTTAAATACTATTATTAATATATAATCATTTTTATATTTTGTTAACTCTTTAGAAAATCAAGTAGGAATATTATTAGGTAGAAAATGTAAATTATCCATATTTTTTAAAAAAAATTTAATGAATTCTTAATTTTTGATATTGTGAAGCACTTTTTTTTTTTTCATTAATTCTAGATTCTTTAGTTTTTGTACTAAATAACTCACTTGAATGAATATTTATGATGTGATCCCACAATTGACTCCAAAATTAAGAAATAAAAACTCTCTAAAAATAAAGGGAAATGCTAAAGGATGCACTTAGACCAATGATTAATAACCCATTTAAAGAAAGTTTTTATAGAAAAAGAAAAAATATATATATATATTTTGATAGCTTTTTTCATTTCCTATAAAAGTGATGTCAAAATTTTCCTAAAATGGATTATTAACTAATGTCCTAAGGGCACCCATTAGCATGATCCAAAAATAAATAATTTAGGACACATGACACAAAATTAGATTTCAATTATAGAATCTAATTGGATTTTCTCTAAATTTTACCTATTAATATATATATATATATATATATATATATATATATATAGATTATCTAATAGTGGGATTTTCCTTTGTATATGTATTTACAAAATGATTAGAAAGATTATCTAGTACTTTCTATTTTTGAATTAATTTTTTAAATATGCCTAGTAGGAGAGGAGAATATGGATTGATATTTAAGTAAGGTCACTCTTGAACTATTATATTTGTAACTAGTGTATAGCCATGTGTATATGCATGGATACAATTAAAAATAATCATAATTATACGGTTTAAATTATACATTTTTATTTTTTTATATGTAGAAGAGGTTCAAATTTTTTTTTTAAAGAGTTTCAACCTATGACGTCTGCTCTTGATGATAGTTCTATATCATCAGACCAAGATACCAATCGATTTTTGGTGTTGGCGAGGATTGAACCCCAAATCTCTTATTCAATAATTAAAAACTTTACCAGTTAAGTTAACTAGAACCCACGAAAAGGTTAAAATTATACGTGGTATTAGCTTACATTTTTTTTAAACCATACATTTTATGTATTGTTTATTAAAATCTCACTTTTTTCTACTTTTTCTCACTTTTTAAATTTTCTTCAAGTTATAAGTATATTTTTGCACACTTCTAGCAAAACATTTTCAGTAAAAAGCTAAATAAGCTATTTCAAGACGGACTCTTAGAATTTAATTAATTTTAGACTCTTCGATTTTTATACCCAATAATTTTCTTGCCACAAAAATTAAAAACTTAGATGGACACGTGGTGAAGAATTGTACCCCAGTTGAAATCTAATTTAGAATGTAGTTAAATTTAAACTCTTCGATTTTTACATTCAATAATTCACAAAATTAAAAATTAAATAGGATACGTGGCACAAAATTGAGAATCCAATTAAAATATAAATTGTATGCCAGTTGAAATCTAATTTAGAATGTAGTTAAATTTAAACTCTTTGATTTTTATACTCAATAATTCACAAAATTAAAAATTAAATAGGATACGTGGCACAAAATTGAGAATCCAATTAAAATATAATTGGATTCTCTCTCTCTCTCTCTCTCTCTCTCTCTCTCTCTCTCTCTCTCTCTCTCTCTCTCTCTCTCTATATATATATATATATATATATATATATATAGCCAAAGCTTAGATCTTGGATTAATTGTGTCCAATACTTGCTTAATTTTAGCAACTCGTTAATTCCATGATGTAATCTTGGATTTTTCACTTTGCATATTTGTATAAACTTTTTTTTTTTTTTTTTTTTGGCCAAAGACCTTGTAGCTGGATTGACACCTTCTCATGTACAATATGCTTAGGAGTCTAAGGGTGAAATGATTCAAGTTGAGAGATTAGCAACATATTGTAATTATCTCTAAAAATATATATATTTTTTTAAATTTTAAATTACCAATGATCAGCCATTTTATACAGGAAATTATTTGAATTAATATCAAAGAAGTAAGAGGGAGTATGATGTCGGAAACAATTATGCCTGATTACTTTATTAGGGATTTATAGCTGTAGGGAAGTGGTCCAAAACCCAAGTGATGTTGGGCCCCAAATGGAGATAAGTGTATTAAAGTAGGCCCAATATGAATTAACTCATCCTAATGACTAATTTCTTCAAAGGAATAGAACCTCGAACCATGGACTTAGTCAAACACACTACCGTGAGAAGGGTAGAGGATGACAAGCCAAGGATGAAACAATTGCCGAGCTACCAAGGATGAGACACTTGTCGAGCTACTAAGGAAGAACTCCGAAGAATGCAGAGTTGTCTGAGGAAGCCTGCTAAAGTTTATTGATAAAGCAACAGTCACCTCCGCATTAATGAGGCTCACTTGCTTGGCATAGTTGAATTTATTAATGAATGACTGGTTTGAACAGTGCCAGTAGCCCTAGTAATCTTTATTTATCATGAAAGTAAGGAAGCAAGAGCCTGATAGGATAAGAAGTTCTCCAACTATGTAGGGACAACACATCCCTGAGAAGAAAGTAGGACAAATATAAGAGAAGATAAGGGTAAAAAGAGAGAGACACATAAAATTAGAGAGAGAGAGAGAGAGAGAAGATAGAGCCTAAGAACACCTGCAAGAGTCTATTTTTGAGAGTGAGAAGTGTATTTCTTTTTCTTGTGCATGAATGATATTATCACTTTACGTAGTTTGGCTCTTGACCTTGTTCTTGTTCAAATTTTCCGTTGTGGATTATTAGTAGCCCCTTAATACAAATTAGTTGTTCTTAAAAAGGGTTGTTTATCATTTTTCACCCGCACAATAGCCAACTTAAAAAATTTGGATTATGGTTTGATTGTTGTTGTATGTAATCAACTAGTTTTTTTTTAAAGGTAAATAGTGAGAGATGGGAAAGGTGGGATTCAAATCACAGACATAAAGTACCACAAAAATGTCATTACTATTAAGGTCACCACTTAACCCTTTCGACTGCTTAATTTTAGGAACCCATTATTTGCATTATCCAATATTAGGATTTCCCCCTTCTAGCTTTGTAGATATACACAACAAAATTAATAGAAAGATTTTCTAGCCATTTTTATTTCCTATTGCCTTAAAGATAGAGACAAAATTTTCTCTAATTTCAAAATTTGTTAACTAAGGTGCCTTTTATTTGTTTTCGTTTGTTCTTTTTTCACACTGGTGAATGAAGTGCATGGTTTTAAATTATAATTGACATTGCATCTTTCCTATTATGGATTTGGGTAAATTATAAATTACATTTCTAAATCTTGGAGATATTTGAATTTTACATTGAAATTTTAGAATTTGAATTTTATCCCCTGAGTTTGGGGGTGTTTGGATTTTATATTTTAATGTTTCAAAATTTGAATTTTACCCCCTAGATTTTAGGGGTGTTTGGATTTTACCCCCTAAAGTTTGGAAGTGTTTGGATTTTACAACCTAAAGTTTCAAAATATGGGAGTATAAAATCCAAACACTTCCAAACTTTAAGGGGTAAAATCCAAATTTTGAAACGTTACCCTAAAGTTTGGGAGTGTTTGGATTTTACATCCTAAAGTTTCAAAATATGGGAGTGTAAAATCCAAACACCAAAATTTTAAGGGGTAAAATCCAAATTTTGAAACGTTAGGGTGTAAAATCCAAACATCTCAAACTTTAAGTGGTAAAATCCAAATTCTGAAATTTCAGAGTGTAAAATTCAAACATCTTCAAACTTTAGAAGTGTAATTTGCAATTTACCCTATGAATTTTTATTGGGAAAGAGTTTTTTTTTTTTTTTTTTTCTCTAAAAGAAAGTAATTAATGAGTACTCTTAGAGTTCACAAGGTCTACTAATTAACTTCATAGTAAAATCCATTATTAATGTGATAGTGAGAAAATGAAGTATCACGTGGCTTATAATAATTTTTCAGAAAGAAGCCATTAGAAGAAGTATGCATTCTTAGAAATTTTTTTTTATTCAATTAGATATTTAGCAATTTATTAAATTATTAAATTTGTACTCGAATGAATTATTTAACCTTGAAATAAATTTCTATGAAATTTTATTGATCAAATATAATCAAAACATAAACACCTAAATGATTTAAACCACCTAGTATAATCTTTAATCTAATTGAATTCTTTTTAATGCAAGATAATCGTATCACTTTTTTTTTAATAGTGTTCGGAAACCACTTTTTTTTTTTTTCTAATTATTTATCCGGTCCATTTTTTATTATAATTAAATAAATTGAGAGTTCCAATTTTTTAATTTTCTTTTATATATATATATATATATAAATAGAGTAAAAGACAAGCATTTAGGAGTTTCCTTGCATGTGAGGGAAACCGCGGAGATTGTTTATTGTATGGCCGACCGCGTTGACGTTCCTTCATGCGCAAACATTTTACCTTTGTATTTGTAGTAGTTGGAACTTGGAACTTGGAAAAACGTTATCACCGTTCATGAGCTTCGGCAACCGTTAACTCCAATTTATTATTCATCAACTTTTACCAATTTAAGTCCATTTGAGATGAAAAAGCTGATAAACGTTCCAACTTCCCTCTTTTTTAATGATAAGTTCTTTAAAACTAGGAGTATTATAACATCATAAATAATTTTGGAGTTTATGGTGTGTTTGTTTTAAAATTTTAATTTTAATTTTTTTTAGAAAAAATATCATATTATTAAAATATCATATAATTTTAAGTGGATATCATCTAATTAAAAATATAAAACCATATATTTCACAAGAATCACAATGCACAAACAGATGCCCACAAAGCACATGGGGATGGGATGGCCTATCGTAAAAACTTAAAACGTGGTCTTGTCATATATTTAAATATTAATTTTTTTATTTTATATTTTTATTTGCATCTCTAGCATTATTCATTAAGTTTTTGTATTCAATTACTTTTAGTATTTCTTTTTCAATTGATAATATACCTAAAAAATACAAATTAAATAGCTTACTTAGGAAGTTCGAATAAAAATAACCCAGTTCTATCTTATTAAATAAATAAAAGAATTGGTACAATGGGAAAAGTTAAACTAAATAAATTATTAAAAAAACAATTGATAATAAAGTAAGAAAAGTGGGTTGATGTGATAAATTTTGTTCATCCAACTTGATAATAGGCATGGAGGTGTAAGCCGTGTGTGCGGAGAAGATGATAAATTTTGTTCAAATTTAAGAATTTCATAATAATGTGATGTAATAATATTATATATTTTTAATTTGAATTATTTGTGTAGGTCCAAGAGACCTAATTTTATTGCAAACCCATATATGCCTAACCCTAGCTCGCTCTCTCTCTATAAACCCTACTTTAAAGTAATGTCTAAAGACCAAAAGCTTGACGTTGGAGACATGACAAACAAGGGTGCTTGATTTATGTAAATTTTTTTTTTCTCTCTCTCTTTTTGGTGAAATTTTTTATCAATCCAATCATTTAATTTAGTTTTAAATAGTAATTTTGTTCTCTATATACAAAAATCTACTAGAGCCATTTAGCCTGTTATTGTAGGCAATCAGAAAAGATAATTTTTGTGGTTATCGCTATCCACCAATAGTATTCATCATTCCAAATTTTAAGTTGGGTTATTTTAAGGTTTAGTTGTTGGGAGAATATTCAGTGTGAAGCATATTTTGTTAAAATGGGTATAAAATTTGATATGTTTGATGCTCCGTTTTATTTTTTATATTAATTGGGAATCTTTGGGTTATGGGATAAGAATTATGGGTTTAAACTAAATTTCTCAGAAAAACTGATAGTATGGTTGCTACAACAGGCACCCCCTAAACAATAAGTTTAGGGATATAAAACTTTTTTTAATATATTAAATTCATATTTTGTAGATTTTATTTTTAAGTTAGATAAAAAGCTGCATATTTTAGGGAACATATTCAATTCCAAGTGCGTTAACAAAGTTTGTTAATTTTTATAATGACTTTTTTAAAATAAATTTTATGTTCCATAAGTTTTTTTTTTTTTTTTATTCATTGTAAATAATAATTATTATTATTATTATTATTGTACAAGAAATTTTTTTTCTTCCTTTTATAACATATCGCTGTTAATAGATAAACCAAGATCAAATCATATATCATACTCAACACATTTCCCGTACCTTACATGAATTAGCGACTAGTCAATATATATATATATATATATATAACCGAAGCCTCTGAAGCTCTCACAATTTTCCACATCAGCATAATATAAAAAATCAATATATATATATATATATATATAACCGAAACCTCTGAAACTCTCACAATTTTCTACATCAGCACAATATAAAAAATCAATATATATATATATAATCGAAACCTCTGAAACTCTCACAATTTTTCACATCAGCACAATATTTAAAAAAAATTAATAAAACACGTAAACCCAACCAAAAAAAAAAAAAAAACATAAGCGCAAAAAAAAGCCTATTCTAAAACCCAATAAACGCAAATATATATATTTGAAAACCCTAACCCACGTTTTGCTTTATTCTTCCTCCAAAACGCAGACCCAGCTCTGCTGTTCCTCTCTCTTCTTTATTCTCTACCTTCACCTTCCCCAAAAACCAACACTGAAAATCAATCCTGCCAAGAAGCCATCCCCACACTGTCAGGTCCAAGATAGAAAGAAGGCATCACTGAACAAACCATTGTCCTAGCCATGGCAGAGGGTATGTCTTTTCTCTTCTTTATTCTCTATTCTCTACTTTTTTTCCTTTTGCTGATTGGTTTCTCACAATTCTAAAAAACCACAAACTAAGCAAAGAAGCCATGAGTCATGGAGTATTGTTGTAGATTCAAGATTGGTCATAAAGATTGTGCTTTTAGGGTCATTTATGAGAAACCCAAATAGATTTTTTGAGGGGGTTTTTTTTTTTTTATTCTTTGTTTGGTTGCAGACCTAAGCTTCTTCTCCAATGTCCTGCCCTGTTATTATTTACTTTTGGTGTTTTGGTTTGCTATGGTTGAATGATTGGCCTTTAGTTCGCCAGCCTTAAAAAGGGTTTTTTTTTTTTTTTTTTAAATGAAGTATGAGTTTTCAGGCAAAAAAGGCCTTTGTAATAATTTATTATGTATTTGTCCTACTTCATTTGCTTTACTATGTTTTGGTGAGGCTTGAGGGGTTAATGGTCCTCTGTTTTGTTCGTTAGTATAGTTTTTGATTGTTTAATATGTACTTACAAGTTACTTTTTTCTTATTCCTTAAAAGCTAACTATTTGAAATGGCCGGGATGCTTCAACGGTTGTAGATGTAGCGATGAATGTAAGGTCCAAGTCTATCCACCTCTCGACCTAACTAATTGAGACAGAGTTGATCAACTTAATCTACTGTTGTTAATTAATATGGGATTCTTTTATAAGAGACACAAGTATATATATATGTTGATGGTTAAATACAAGTACATTTCAGATACAAGGAGGGCAGAAAGCCAGTTCATGATTAAACATTCAAGGTACGAATTATATGATTCATGGCCAGTTTCAACTTCAATTTGACGATGGATTTTCAATTTTAGAATTATTGCATGTGTTGCAAATCTATATTTAGTGGTAGAAGTCGAACACTTTAGTGGGTTTTCAAACTTGGGCTTCTTCCTCTAGAGGTGGAAGATTCTTTCTTTAATTTTTGGTTATTGGGTCTGGATTTACATTACTTTGCTATTATTATTATTTTCATACGTGATGCGTAGAATTGGATCATGGATGAATTATAATTGAATTCATAGATTGATGGGTTTAGATGTAGAGGCTTAGATATTTCAAAATTATTAGATGCATTGAATTTTTATGTTCCTATCTATGTTGTGATTTGTTATTTAAAAATAATGTATAGTTTATATCATCAGTTGCCCTTTTTAGTTGGTAGATTTTGGATCAAGCTGAATTGCATGATGCACTTTCTTCAAAATTCTAGACCTTTACATAAGACTCATTGAGACAAAAGATTTTTGAAGATAGGCCAACCCTATCGTAGCATCACCTGATGTGCTTGACAATTGTTTGAGTGAAGTCAAAATAAAAAATAAAAAAATAGCTTGGAAATTTTTTTATGTTTATTTTATGAAAATCCTCTATTTTCATTTGGATTATTTATTGTTTTTTTTTTTCATGCCAATACAACATGATATTTGTTTTGTTTACTACAAGTATTTTCGTAATTATTAGAATATGATGAGTCTTATACCTTGAGCCTTGATGTTTTTTTTGCTGATTCTTCCCACTGTAGTGGTAATATTGTTCAATATCCCAACCAAAGCACCTAGATTGTCCACCTATTTCAGACCTTTGTACAACCCCTTTCAATTTTCAGTTCAAGCCATTGATATCTACACTACTTGTAAGGTCTCTGTCTTTCTCCATGTATATGTGTATGTGTGTAAAGTTTGTATTTTTTCTCTATTTATATGTGTAAAGTTTGACTCTTTTATAGCTTTTCAATGGGTGATATTTTCATTTTGGTTGGGATTGCTTAGCTGTTTCAAGTTAGAGTGAGTTTTGTAAAGGATGTGCAAAAGCAAGAGGCATGGTGGAAAAGACAACATGAACTTGCGGCTGAGAATTTTGAGGTAAGAATTTCTTTTAATATTTCTTATTCTTCATCTTCTTCTTTCAATTTTTATTTCTTTTAAGTTTTAATTTTGTTTATATAGAACTGTTAGTGTTTACATGTATTTTTGTGTGGTTGTCTTTAGAATAAATAGATTATGACTTTGGGAATTTACTTTCTGACTTAAGTGAATTATAAATATTGGGGCCTTGAAGCTTATTTCATCATAATTTACCACAAATCAATTGATACTGTATGACCTATTATCTATATATCTTATAAAAAAAAAAAAAGGGTTTGTAAAAGGTTTTTTTATTTTTTTATTTTTTTATTTTTTTTTTTTGCCCTATTTGAAGCTTCTCAATGGGTATCACTAAGACTTAGTAAGAAAACCACAAATATGATAAACCATATGTAAATTTACTTTAAAATTTGATTCACAATTCACACTATTGTTTTCATTACATTCCTATGTGTTATTCTATAGACTCTTACATTTATCATTTTCATTATGTTATGATGTTTAGAAATCATTTATTTTTAGGAGTGACCTTCTTGCATCAATTTATAGTGGTAGATGATGAATTTTGAAAAATGTCAGGTTTTGCTGAAGGAGCTTACAGGTATTGATATAAATTTCATGTAAAATTGTGAGTGGTGTTAATGCATTCACTTAAAAGTGATTGTCTATTCAGTGCTATTAGAAATATTTCTTGCTGCTAGCTGGGTCATGTAATTAATTGGACATGGACATAAAAGAAATCCATTTATGAATGAGGAGGAGAAGGAATACATGTTGCGTACACACCATTTTTAAGGGTTTAATTCATTCAATTGACTACCTACTATTGTAGTTTACTTTTAATTCTTTTTTCTTCAATCCTTTTATGATGTTTGCTATTGAAAGGTAGAGATAGAGTTGTTTTATTTATTTATTTATTTATTTTTGTTATTTGTTGGCTTATAAATTCTATTCAGTTCTTTTATGTGTTTCTCTATAGTTTTATAGGCTCTCTTTAGTACTGTTAGTGGAAGCAATTGGACTTGCTTGGTGATTTTGTTGAAGGAGCTTACAGGTATTGATATAAATTATTATTATTTAAAAATTTCCATCAATTATTAATATACAATGAATCGTTGGATGCTATTAAAAGAGAATTGGATGTCAAATTGTAGAATAAATTGGGGTGGGGTTATTATGAAATTTATTGACATTATGAGTGTTTGGTTTTACATTTTAAATCTTTGATGAATTGGTATAATTTGGTGTTATACTTGATACTAATTTGGCGAAAAATTAGGTAGCTTGAAGAAGTTGAGAAAAGAGAAGAGCCTAAGAAAGGGAGGAAATATATTCTTGAAAAGCATTGGATAAAGCTTGAAGATGTAAGCACAATTGTATATTTATTCTATTTATTGGTTCTTTTGTAATACTTATTAAACCAAATGTAAGAGCACATTATGATTATTGTAATATTTTACTTCATAATATTTGTATTTATCTCATTTTTAATATTACATGTTTCATCTTATATTAGAGCCAATTTAGCTTTCAATAATTGAAATTCGAGAAATTTTTAAACATGAACATGTTAACATTTGATTTAAAACAATCTATGCATTGCACGGGTTAGCGACTAGTATAATATAAAACCAAAGCATAGATGACTTTTGATTGACTTCATAATATTGTGACACCTCACCTTTGTGGCCTCACAATTTTCCACATCATTATTATTCATTAATATGAATGATTACTTAGTTTAAAGGGTGCATTGGTGTAAGTTATTGAAAAATAGTGTTTTGAATTTACAATGAACGTTTGTACAAAAGTTACAAGGAGTTGTAGTTATAAAACAAAGTTTTGGGTTTTAAAAACGTTATTTTAAGCTCCCAAAATGCCTAACTAAACAGACCCAAAGTTTCAAACAAAATCTAAATCAATCCCTCATGCAGAAAAGAAAAAGAAAAAAGAGACCTAATGCAGAAGAAATCTCTCTCTCTCTCTCTCTCTCTCTCTCTCTCTCTCTCTCTCTCTCTCTCTCTCTCTCTCTCTCTCTCTCTCTCTCTCCCTAGATCAGTTAGCTGAATCATTATCATCTACTATTTTATTTTTAATTTGAATTATTTTTTAGTTTAAAGTCTCAAACAAAATCTAAATCACTCCCTCACGCAAAAAAGAACAGGAAAAAGGAAAAAAAAAAAAAAGAAAGAAAGGAGACCTAATGCAGAAAAACTCTCTCTCTCTCTCTCTCTCTCTCTCTCTCTCTCTCTCTCTCTCTCTCTCTCTCTCTCTCTCTCTCTCTCTCTCTCTCTCTCTCTAAATCTCTAAGCTTCTACCAAACCCTAAACTCAGGCAGTCACTTCCATTAAAAAGATTGCAGCCACATCAAATGCTCTCCTTCCACAAATTCATCATGCTATTTTTTTTAATTATAAACCGATTGATAAGATGCTTGAGCTAGTGCGATCATCTTTCTCTAAAATGTTGTCATTCTAAAGCATAACCCCAAATCAACATTAAGAAAAGAGAATTTGCTATAGTGGGTGTTTGTTAAGTATCAAAGGTTGTGTTTTACAACCATTTGATGTGACAATAAAACATATCAAATGATTGGTGATGCATGGGACAGTTTAACAAAATTAAATTTGCCATGTACTTCTATACCATATTTTTTTATATGCTCTCTATTAAGCTATTATTATAATAATTTATAGCTTTAAGTATTATACTTGGCAATTTTCTATGTATTTTATAAAATGTTCTATGTATATATGATCAAGATTTGAAAGATTTATGGGTGCTACTTTTTTTCTTTTTTTATTAAACATTGTCAGGGATGGTGGCACTCCTCTTATTTTATGTTGAGATCTATGATTTCTTAAACATTGTGAAAAGTATTTGACTCATTTCCCTTCTTACAATTCATGACAAAGCACCACATAACAAAGGATGCTTTGGAATTGAAAAAATGGGTAGGGACTAAGGTTTAGTTTGAATTTAGTGTTACTAGCAAACTTTGTAGATATATTAGTCATGATTAACAATAATAGTATTGATGAACCCAATGGATTATAGGATAATTTCTTACAAATTTTTTGAAAATGGACCGCGAATCGTGCTGGATATTGGCCAGTTATATTTAACTACACAACCAATTGATGAATTGAAATATTCAATTGTGAACTCAAGTGTAATTCTTTTCATTACAATGCAATGAATCAAATATTTTAGAGCTTTGTTTGTACTTGCCACTTGCTTTACATTCAATTGTTGTTAGTCTCCTCTAAAGTTATGACTTTACTAAACATTATTCATATAAAAGAGGGGAAGTCTCTATTGTTATGGACCTTTATTTATCAACTTAAGTACATTTGCAGCTGATATCAAAGTTTCTTTATGACATTGAAATAAATATTGTGTTGAAACATATGCAAATTTGTGACACAATAAGAAGTCTTACATTTGCTTCAAAAGTTGCATCATATGCGTTTCAAAACAATAAAGAGTTGATCTCCTTCATTGTATTTTGACTCCAACATGCTCATAAACTCTTCTTCTTTCTTAAAGAATCGATCAAATAGTTCATCAATAATCTCAACTCCAAAATGTTTGCTTATTATACCCTCCATGCCAGCTCTTGGTGCATCGCGCATGCCTGAACAATGAGGCCATCAGCTTTTGCATAAGGTAGTGTTATCTCCATTCTTTCAATGCTAAAACACTCATTTCTTTCAACAAGTCGCGTCATCTCCTGGGGTGAGGGAAAATACACAGGTAAGTTAAAGGTGTCCACCTGAGCTTCACTAATTAATCCCTACAAAGATAAGAGTAGGTATTTTGGTTTGAAAATACTAAAACTATTACTGATATTACTAGAAAATGCCTACAACTTGATGTGGTAGTGGATGCGATTGGCCCTATTTCAATAAAATAATAAATGAATATTTGAATTATTATGATTTGTACATAAATTAGTTTGCAAAGCATATGTAATAAAATTTATAGCATCTCTAGCATCATTCTTTTCGTTTTTACACATATGGAACATAAATTGTTCTTGGAACAATGCATAACTAGGAGAAGGGAGAACCTCCAACCTCTACAAAAGAGATACTCATGAAGTGGTTTTCTTTTTATGTTGCTTGCCTAGAAAATTGCTTGTACATTATATAGACTAATGAGTATATTAAAGTTTAAGTTTTACAAAATTTTGCATTTTTTGAGTTCCAAATTCTAAGTTCATATGATGACATTTAGAATAAGTTCAATAAATTTACTTGCAGTGATCTATTTGACTTGAAAATTTTTCTAGTGCAAAAAGTAATAGTTGATTGCTAGCTTACCTCCTTTGCCATACCCATGAGGCAGTGTCCCAGGAAATCAAAGATCCCGCCTGTCAGTGAAATGGAATGAGGAATCCCATTCGGAATACCTGGCATAATAAGCACTATTAGTCCACCCACCACAAGCTCTTTAGCCCTACAATCTAAAAAGGCTGTTATGTCCTTAGCAAATTGGGTTGTAAAGCTTGAGCTACCTCATCTGGGGCACTTGCATAGTGAACCCTCCCATTGTTCCACGCAGCAAAGTTCTTATTTAGCACTTCTTCTGGCACCTTAGAGAGACATTGGAGTGCATAAGATGAATATACAAAATCGAGAGAGAAATTAGGGAATAGCCGACCATGGAAAGACCCTGGCACTCCAGTTGCAAAGTATGGCCTTTCTGGTGGGAGAGAGGCAAAGAGGGTATTAAAATCATTGGATGCGTGATCGTTGAAGAACACTTGAAATTCAGGCATTTGAGAAGCAAAGCCTTGGGATTGGTACTTTTGTCAACCGAACATCCCAAATCTGCTATACGGAATGTGCCCTTTGAACTAGAAAATATTTTTTCTACATCAAGCTTCTCCGCAATTACATCATCAATTATTGCCCTCACAGCATTTGCACCTGCCCTCTGCATACTAGGTATGACAATCATAGTAGTTTTCGACTTTTTTAAATGTCACTTTTTATTATATATAGTTTTTCTTTTCTTTTCAATCTTTAAACAATCCTATTTTCAAAAAAGATATACCAAATGGACACTAGGTTTATCTAAATGGACACTGTGTTAAGCAAGCCATTATTAACATATATGCACACGAATATAACAAGAATCATTGGTATGGTTGAATTGTGGTTATAAACTTATAATTGATTTTGTAAATGAATCCATTGGCTTTTTGGTAATCTCTCTTTCTTTTTGGCAACTCTGACTAAAACACGTCACTAGAATACACAACATTAATTTAAAGAGACGATAAATTTTCAAAAATAAAAATTTTTTTATTAATACTTTTTGCTCCTTGATAAACATTTTTCTATATTATTAGATAGATAAACTTTTTTATATTATTAGATAGATAAACCACGCATTCTATTAGTCAATAAAGGAAGTCTTTTTCTTTCTTTTTTTAACTGAGATGTCATATATATATTGAAAATTTTATCGTTGAATTACATGTTTTATATATTCTTAACATATATGTCTTTCATGTCAATCGAATGTTATTTACCATTCAATTTATAAACTCATCTTTTATGTATTGTTTTGATCTACAAAAACTTGAATTTAAACACTTATTGATGACATGCTATATTTGATCATCTTGAAATTTTGCAAGTTTGGAGAATAGATGAAGATAATGAAATCCAATGGTGGGTTTGTTTTCGCATTTAATTAAAATATAATATAACATTGCTTAAAATTATATTATGTATAACTTTTTTTTTTTTTTTTGAGAAGATATTATGTGTAACTTGAATCCAAGAGATTTATTATCATGCACATTATTTGGCTGGTAAAATTTCATTACCAAATGATATACACATTAGTATGCAACATACCTAGCAAGGATGGGATCAACCAAACTTAGTATAAGAAGAGTGTAAGAAATAGGAGAAATAGATAGTAAAATTGAAGAAACCTGGGAGGACGAGTTTTTGGAATAACTATTAATGCCATCTCCGCCATTCATTGGATAAGATTCAGGCACTGTATATCTATTGTTGCTCATCTCTCTCTCTCTCTCTCTCTCTCTCACTAATATTAATAAGGCACTCGATTTTATAGAATTTTGTGGGCTTTCAAGTTTCAACTTTATGGAAGAGGGCGATTCTGTGTCACAGTGATTTTTTTTTTTTTTTTTTTTTTTTTTTTTTTTTTTTTTTATGACAATCACGGCAATATTTTTCCAAAAACAAAAGGACAGATGTTTCCAATAAAAAAATCCATATGCTATTTTTTTTTTTGGTCAATTATTTGTATTATATTATATACTATATAATAAAAATTGGACTTAGAAGAAGTGGTTGGGCCAAATGGCTACTCTCACTAATTAGTAAATTAATTTTATAGTATTTGTTAGGATATATTTTTTCAAATTAAGGAATAATATTTAACAACCGTTTAATTTAAGTAGAATTTTATCATTTAAACTCCAACAAATTTAAATTCTATTCAAACTAAAAGTCTATTATAAATAATTCTAAACTTAAATCTCAAACAATAACCCATGTTTTCTTTCTTAAAAAAAAAAAAAAAAAAAAAACCCACATTTTGACTTATACTTCAACCAAAAGTCTATTATCAACATTTTAAGATTAACTTATTAGTAAATTAATTTTATATTATTTATTATGATATATTTTCTAAAATTAAGAGATAACATTTAACAATTGTTTAATTTAAATTAAACTAAAAGTCTATCATCAAAATTTTCTAAAAATTCCACACAACTCACGCTTTTGTTTTGTTCCCCCCCCCCCCCCCCAAGTTGCATCTTATTAAATTAATATTTTATTAGGATATTAAGCTACAAGACTCTTGGTTAAAAGATAAGATTAAACAATAAATTAATTTAGATAAAATTTTATCATCTAAGTTTTAGAAATCTAAATTCTACTGCAACTAATAGGCTATTATCAAATGACTTTATGGGTATGTTTGTTTGGAGGTGAAATACAATTGATGAAAAACTTTGGAGAGAAAATAGGAAAGAAAACTTTTTTAGAGTGTGTTTGATTAGGTAGAGAGGAAGGAAAATAAATGGTGTGTCTAGGTGTTTTCTTCATGGGTTCAACAAAATGTTTTCTCCCCAAAATGGGGAGAAGACTGAGTGGAGATGAATTTTTTCTTAATTGACAAAATGCTTGTGTGCACATTCTTCATGTTGCTTTTATATTTTTTTTCTACTTCTCTGGGCAGTACCATTGCCCCTTTTTTTTCTTTATTGGGAAATTTCTTCTTCTTCTCCTTCTTTTATTCAATTCATTTTTCTTTTTCTTTTGATTTTCTAGGGCTTGGGCTTGCCTCTATCTATCTTTCTTTCTTTCTTTTCTTTCCTTTTTTTTTTTTTTTTTTTTTTTACTCTGGGCACTAAAGTTGCCACTTCTTTTTCTTTTTCTTTTTTCTATTCTTTTATTTTTCTTTTGATTTTCTAGGGCCTTTTTTTTGTTTAAACTCGACTTGATTTCTTTTTTTGGGACATGATTTTTATTTTTTAATAAATTTGGGTCATTACTCTTTTTTTTTTGTGGTTATTTGTCACTTTTTTTGTTTTAATTAGGCATCATTATTTAACAAGGGTATATGAGTAAATTTATTCAAACTCATTTTTTCCATCTTTCTACTTTTCTACTCCCAACCAAACAAAAATGAGAGAAAATAAAATATTTTCTATCCTCCTACTTTTTCACCCCTCTAACTAAACAGACCCTAATGGCTAAGAGAGATTATATATATATATATATATATAAAGTCATCCACATAATTAAATCACATACAATACGCCCCACATCGTTGTATTTATTTCACATTTTTTTCCAAAGATGTAACTTACACTTATATTTTATTCTAATAAATCCATCTTACTTATTGGTTTTTACTTCTGAATTTGCTGCAAAATATTATGTCAAAGGAAGTTCACTATAAAGAAGAAAAATAACGGACACCCATTTAAGTTAAAATCCAAACTCTAAACAATCAAAACTTAAAGTAATTTTTTATTATTAAAAAATTTACTTATTTTATAATTTATTATTACTATCTATCTAATTTTGTTTTGATTATTTTTTAAAAAATTTAGCTTACATATGAATCTTTATCAAGTCATGCGTCAACTGAAAGCACGGCTGACTGTTTTATTGACTTCATAATATTGTGACACCTCACCTTTTGGAGGCCTCACAATTTTCCACATTATTATTCTTTTTTCAATTTGAATGATTATTTAGTTTAAAGGGTGCATTTGTATAAGTTTTGAAAAATAGTGTTTTGAGTTTACAATAAACGTTTGTAAAAAACATTTACAAGAAGTTGCAGTTACAAAATGAAGTTTTGGGTTTTAAAAACTCCCTTTAAAAACTCTTAAAATGGCTAACCAAATAGACCCAAAGTTTCAAACAAAATCTGAATCAATCCCTCATCCAAAAAAAAAAAAAAAAAAAAGAGACATTGTGCAGAAAAACTCCATCTCTCTCTTTAAATCTCTAAGCTTAATCTTTATTATCTACTATTGTTTTTTTAATTTTAATTATTATTTAACTTAAAGTCTCAAACCAAATTTGAATCACTCCCTCGTACAAAAAAAATAAATAAATAAGAGAGAGAGAGAGAGAGAGAGAGAGAGAGAGAGAGAGTTTCTAATGCAGAAACTCTCTCTCTCTGGAAGAAGGCGATTCTTTGTCATGGTAATTTGTTTTTTAATTTTTTTTTATGACAATCATGGCAATATTTTTCCAAAACCAAAAGGACAGATGTTTCCAATAAAAAAAATTCATATACTATTTTTTTGTCAATTATTTATATCATATCATAAACTATATAATATAAATTGGACTTAGAAGAAGTGGTTGGGCCAAATGGCCACTCCTACTAATTAGTAAATTAATTTTATAGTATTTGTTAGGGATATATTTTCTCAAATTAAGGGATAATATTTAACAACAGTTTTAATTTAGGTAAAATTTTATCATTTAAATTTCAACAAATTTAAATTCTATTCAAACTAAAATCTATTATAAATTGTAGGGCCACATTTTGGGGCCCAGGCCTAATAGGTAGGTGGTTCCGGCCCAAGGAGCCCCAGACAATGAATTTGTAAAGAGCAGGTTACAGAACTAGGCCTTAACAAAGTGAGTGTTAGTTAACTGGCCATACAACAATTGAACATAAGAAAATCTCCTTCATGTCCATTGGATATTTGGTCCGAGGAGACGTATGGGTGCACCTCTGTTCCTAATCAAAGGTTATGGTCTTTCTCTCCTTCTTCTGCTCTTCATTCCTCTTTTTTTCCGATCCTCTTCTTCATGGGGATTCCCTTCTCTTATATAGCCCTTTGAAGTCATCAGAACCTTACACTTATTGATCATTTAGACCTTCACTTGAGTGTCTGTCCCATCGGACATCTCCCCTATCTTTTTATGAGTTGTAGTGGCCAAGGTAACACTATTCGCCAGTCCTCTCCACATTAATGCGGCCAGAAAAGTAGTTGTCCTACATTTAATGTGGCAACTGTAGTCTCTCCCTTGACATCCTATACTCTCTTTCCCTCTCCCGAGCTTGTGGGACTCATCCCTGCTACTAATACTCGTTGGAGTGATTCTTTATTGCTGGTAGGGTGCACATTTGAGCCATACTTGGCACGTCCGAGGAGACATTTCTCCTCAGACCCGCCTTTTAAACAAGTTTAGGCCCATAAGAATTGGGCCAGGAGCCCTTTTGGCATCCACACTTTCTCCTCGGATGTGGTCGAATTCTATATGGGGCCCAAGGCCCATTTTCTGATTTGGGGACTTTTCCCTTACATAAATAATAAACTTAAATTTCAAACAACAATCCATGTTTTCTTTCTTAAAAAAATCCCCACATTTTGACTTCTACTCCCACTAAATGTCTATTATCAATATTTTAAGAACAACTAATTAGTAAATTAACTTTATATTATTTGTTATGATATATTTCTTCAAATTAACGGATAATAATTAAAAATTGTTTGATTCAGATAAAACTTTATCATTTAAAGTTCAACAAATTTAAATTTTATTCAAAATAAAAATCTATTATAAAAAATTTTAATCTTAAATCTCAAACAACAACTCACATTTTCTCTCTTAAAAAAAAATGCCTTTTGACTTCTACTCCAACTAAAAGTCTATTATCTTTAAGAGTAACTTATTAGTAATTAATTTTATATTATTTTTTATGATATATTTCCTCAAATTAAGGGATAACAATTGTTTAATTTAAATAAAACTAAAAGTCTATCATCAAAATTTTATGAATTTAAATACA